>JAHWFP010154049.1:0-34606 GCA_023313725.1 Lithobius niger | reverse complement strand
CTAAGCATGTCCATTTCGGGCTATTAGAGGGCTCGCCAGAGCCCTTTGGACAAAAATCCCTATGACAACCAATCGAAAAAAAGAGCTTTCGCGTAAATTAAAAGTGATGTACTTTAAATACGATTTTGGGTTCAAGGGTTACTTTTACATAAAATATGTATATCACTTTTCTTGTCCAGAATTGTGTGCTGAACGTTTTTACTTCACATCCTGCTGTTGATTTGTTGACGGTTAAAGAGTTACAACCAAACAACCTATATGTTTTTCCTTTATTGGGGGGGGGGGGGCAGTTGGAGGAGCACGAAACTTTGTGTCCCGGGATTTTTAGTCACTTCTACCCATGTGCTAACTGAAACCAAAGGGACATATTGGTTGCCAGATGTGAAACTTTTTTCAGGCCCCCTACCCCACTAATAACTCGATACCAATACGGAACAAAGACGATCGAGCAGTTGACGTTATTATGCCATGGTGCTTTGACAAGACGATGAACAGAGTTGTGAATTAACTCATTCTTAATAAGAACTGTAAAGAACTCATGAGTGGGCTACTATCCATGTATCAAAATTAGAAACTTGTGGGATTAGTTGCAAAAGGCAGTTTGTAAATAGTTGCAACGTTCCAAGCAGAGTTCTGTCATACAAAATATTTTCTAGATGAATTTCTGAATCCCCCCCAATAAAAAAGAAAAACAAATACTTTGCTTAGCATCCACACGTCTACATAGGCAACTATGGTGACTGGGTTGGGAGTTACCAAACACTTCACCAAACAGGAAAACAAATAGCTAATTCTCAGCACCACCACAAGCTTTGGGAAGGAATCCCTTGGGACCTGAAACAATCACAGTTGAACAGTCAGGGTGACACGGCTACTGATGCTCATGATTTCCGGTAATTTTGTAAACTGATTATTATTTTTTTTTTACCGATAGGTGTACATACACGTCATCAATCGTCAGCAGTGGATGCATCGTTACTCTATCAATTTTTTTTTGGGGGGTGGGCTGAACAATTATTAGAAGTAAGGAGAAATGTAGATTAATAAACTGTATTTAAAGTTAATAAATACAGTCCACGCATCCTGTGTTTGAAAATTCTTCCACACTTTACTTCCTGAAGCCATTGTTGAGATCGCCTCGCACCACCAACAACTGACAAGCAATAGTTTGGCAGCAAACTGCCTGGTTGCTATGTAGACTAGTTTGTTGCTTGCTATATGAAAGCCATGCGCGCTACTAGCGTGCGATTCAAAGTAACAAAATCAGTGAATGGAAGTACAAATGATAAATGAAAGACAGGTCAGAGTAATCATGCAATAAGCTAGAAGAATTGGGGTAACGGAGAGAGGGAGGAAGAGAAAAATAAAACTACCCTGAAGTTTTCTATGACTACAAACTGTCCTGCTGTGAGACATCACCTGTTAATGAATCAGTGAATTGGTATAAGTTTTACAAACCAATTCTCCGAAACTGATCGGATAATCAAATAATCGTTGCCAGCAATACCGGCTACCACCATAGCCAAATGGAAGGAGAATCGAATCCCACAAACCCACCAAGGTACAAATCGACTTAAGGATCAGGAACAATGTGAGCAATTATGTTACAGCCGAGCGTTCAGAGTGGTGGCTACAGCCATAAGTGGGTGCCAGAAATCCTACCATCGACGAAATATGGGAGTTCCGGGGAAAAAACAGCCGTGTAGTTTGACGATACGAAAAAATTAAATAAAAACTTTCACCTAACAATAATTGTGCTTGCAAAAGTTATTTAATATATTAGGCCGTTCCAAAAAAAAAAATTGGTTATCAGTAGGCCCAGGTCTCATTGCCCCATTCTTTGACGAGAAAAAGGAACAATGAGGTCAAAAACGGTTATTAGTGAGGCATGAAAATAAAAATTACCATTCTTATCAGCACCGTGTATAATTTTATAAACACATGGTAAGCAGAATTGTGCGGCGAGTTCTTTATGTTACCCAAAATAAAAAATAACTTCCTAAAACATAAAGCAAAAAACACAGCTGAAAAATAAAATTTTGCCCGCCTGCAGATTTCTCAAAAAAAGGCCTGAGAACCAAATTTATTTTTTTTCAAGTGGCCTTAGCCATGTTTTTGGTACACAAATTGACTGAGAGTTTTAGTGTTAGATGTTGTGTACGTGTATAGCCTACCCAGCACACCTCTAACACACACAGCCAACAATAATTGGAGTGAAGCGAGGCCGAAGGCTGAGCACAGCCTTGTTTACGAATACACCCAAATGCAATCTTCGTAATCACGCAATAACGCCTGCATCAATTAAAACCAGAGTTTACACATTGATAGTGGTTCACCCAGAAAAGGTTTGTAAAAAAAACTTTTTTAAGTGAACATGTTGATGAGAAACTATAACAATGGACAAAGAAACAAGATGCGACCCAAAAGTGAAACCACTACGCTCTTTCCAATGCAACACGGGTAAATTCAGAAAACCGCTCGTTGCAACCACCATCAACACCACCCAGCGGAGCGCTACAAAAGCAAATGAACAAAGAAACAAGATGCGATGATGCAACCTAAAGACCTTAAAAGATAAGCCACAATGCTGTCTCTAATGCAACACGGGTTAACTTATTTGATGATCTTGCAGTTTTTCCATACTTTCTCCTAAACCAAAACTGCAAACTTGAAAAATATTTTTTTTAAATCAAATTGCATCTTCCTTCATGCCTACTCTACATGAAGGAAGCACACGGACATAGAAACAAGATGGGACCCCAAAACCTGAGCCACAACGCTCTTTCCAATGCAATCCGGGTTAATTTATTTGATGATCTGGCAGTTTTCCATAATTTCTCCTATAGTCAAGTAAATAGCAGATCAAGATTGCGGGTGCTTTGCTGAAAAACTAAGTCTGAAAACCGCTTGTTGCAACCGCCATCAATGCCATCCAGCGACGTGCTACGAAATCAAATGGACAAAGAAACAAGACGCGATGATGCAACCTAAAACGTGAGCCGCAACGCTGTCTCCAATGCTACACACATGAGTTGTTTGCACTGCAAACAACTACCTGTGCCCGATGTATTGTTTCAACATTAATTTTTTTAACATATGTTTGTGCAACTTTTATTTATTGTATGATTAATAAATGCTTCGCTCCATTTTTTCGACAGTGTCGACACTGTCGATTTTTTTTTCGACAGTGTTAATTGATCATGTCCTAGTTTATTAAGGAAATTAAATTAGAAATTAGTCGGCTCTCCACTGCACTGTATATTTGCTACAAAATTAGTTTGTTGTCCACACTGCACATGAACCAGTTCTTTTGAGTTCTGTAGCAACAACTTAAATACTAGGCACTAACAAATACAAAAACATTTCTTACGCCGTACAAATGATCCAGAATCAGGAAGGCTTCGTAGCTTCCAATCCAGTACTTGGTGTTAATAAACTGAGGTGGCTTGTCACCCACAGCAACCAGAATTTCTTGAATGTTTGAAAGGCTAGGAACTGGTTTGGCAGTGCGGCCCTTCTCCAGTTCTTGGTTGCGTACCCATGAACACATCGTTTGTATCGTCCGGTAACCACAACCCCATCCCTGCAACAAAACAATACATAAACACATCAGTTAGCAATAATAAGTCATCTTTTTGTGTATTTTATTTATTTTCAACAAGATAATTTGCTGGTCTTACAAGTCTATCAGTCATACCTTGCTCTTTAGCTATGATTTTAGTATTGAGCTCAATAGGCTCACAAGAAAAACAAGGCAAGAATATTACGGTTGGGCATGTAGCCTATTACAATTAGTTGCACGCGTATTGTGTGGGGTAATTAAAAAGAAACAAGAAGATTATTAAGGCCATTAAAGGTTTTCAGGCATGTACAGGTATAAAAACTCAAGCAGACCAACCCTTTTATTTTCCTAGTTATAGGAAAGCTAAAGGAATGTTCGCTTTGAAGCATCGGATTCACAAGTTATAGGAAAACACGTTTACTTTCAATAATTTCATAAAAAAATTTGCAATTTTTGCAAGGGTTGCCAAAAAGCATGTAACCTCAGACGAAGAGTTGGAAAGGCGTCTGAGGGAACAAGGCTGAGATCCCTTCCAAAAGGACCAGAAAGGGTCCCTTTCGCTGCCGAATCAGCTTGCTCATTCCCAGCTATCCCAACATGACCCGGGATCCAGCACAAAACCATGGTCTCCCGCTGGCCAGGCAAACGGGAAAGCAGAGCTTGTATGCGTTGTGCGAAGGGGTTCTGAGGGTTGTATTTCGCCAAGGACTCCAGGGCACTCATGGAATCACTAAAGATGATGAAATGCGTGCCCAGAAGGTCAAGGATCCATTCCACCGCCAGACCAAGAGCCAGAAGCTCTGCAGAAAACATAGAATAGCCTGATGGAAGGCGATGGGAAACAGTTACTCCCTTACACGCACAAGCACATGCCACGCCAACGTCTGACTTCGACCCATCAGTGAACAGTCGCTGACATCCGTCGTACTGAGAACACAGCAGCCGTAACTCCTGTAAGTACCTTGCTGGCAGAGTGGAACTTTTCGGGAGGGACGCCAGGGCGAAGATGAAAATGCCACTTGGGACAAGCCACGGGGCCACTGGCATCTCCCCAAGCCACAAGACGCAGGGCATTTCAAAGGCTATTTCCTGACAGGACTGCTGGAGCCTATCGCGGAAATCACCCTTACCCACCCAGCGTCTACGGACCCGCAAGTCCGGTCCAAAATCCATGGACCAAGCAGGACTGGAGCACACAGCATACTGAATGGCAAGCTGTTGCCGACGAATGGTCAAAGGTGGCTCCGAGGCTTCAGCAAAGAGGCTGACCACTGGAGATGTCCGAAATGCCCCAGTCGCCAGACGCAGACCATTGTGACGCATGTCCAACATCTAGTCGAGTCACTAACCGAACCATAGACCATACACCCATAATCAAGTTTGCTGCGGACAAGGGCTCAGCAGAGGCGCAACATAGCAGTACGATCGGTACCCCATGAAGTGCCCGACAAAACCCGTAAGATGTTAAGCGTCCGCAAAGACTTGTCTTTAAGTTGGTGGAAGTGTGGAAGCCAAGATAACCTGGAATCAAACACCAGGCCCAGGAAACGGCCTGTGGGACAACAGAAATTTGTGCCTGTCCGAAGTACAGGCAAGGATCTGGGTGCAGTGTTCGTTGGCGACAAAAGTGGACACACACAGTCTTGTCCGGAGAAAACCGAAACCATTACTGACCATCCAGATCTGGACTTTGTTAATTGTCAGCTTCAGCTGCGGCTCGCACGTCCGCATGCGAGCCGCCCGAAAGCACAGGCCGAAGTCATCAATAATAACTGCGGAACAGCAGCTTGCTGATCAATGGGGTTGATCCCAATGCAAACAAGATGACACTGAGAATACCTCCTTGAGGCACACCATTGTCCAAAACATACAGGTGGGAAAGAGTCGCTCCAACACAGACACGAAAAGAATGGCCTGAGAGGAAAGCAGAAAGGAACAATTGCATCCATCCCCTCAAGCCACAGTTAAAGAGATTACGGATAATCCCATAACGCCAGGTCGTATCATAAGCCTTCTCCAAGTCAAAGAAAACTTGAACCAGATGTTGACGTAGACGAATAGCCTCCCGCACATCTGATTCAAGGTAATCAGATGATCGATGGTCTACCGAAAACGTGGAATGCCACACTGGGCTGCAGATAAGAACCCCCGTGATTCCAGCACCCAGACCAACCTCTTACTGATCATCCGGTCCACAAGTTTACAGACACAGCTTGTCAGAGCGATCGGGTAATAACTGGAAGGAGAAGTAGGGTCTTTGCCTGGTTTTACAATCGGGATGACCACTGCAGTCCTCCACGCAGCCGGAATAGAGCCTTCTGCCCACACACGGTTGAACATCCCCAGCAAGAATTGCTGGGAGGCAAGAAGCAGATGTTTCAACAGCTGATAGTGAACTGGTCGTGGGGCGGAGACAAGCGACCTGGATAAAGCTGAAACAAATTCCTGCCTGGTAAACGGTAAATTGTACTCTAGCCCGTCGGAGCGAAAGTCTAGAGAGTGAGCCTCTTCTCTATGCTTAATCCCAAGGAAACCAGGATCATAATGGTTATCATTCCAGACTCGCGCAAATGCAGACGTAAGACAATCAGCGATATCCGGCACAGAAGAGATCATGGCATTCGCTGCCCTTAACTACGACACCGGGGAAGGCATGTTCCTCCCCGACATTTGGTGCAACTTCCTCCACACCTGCTGAGAAGGAGTGGAACGCGTTGGTCTGTTCTAGTACTTGTGCACCTTCTGTGCATTCAGTTGACATACTAAAATAGCAAGTGTATCATCCTGGTTGACTCTGACATCTGTTTATGATTTGTTGCTCATTGGTGTACCTTGCATTTACTCTGCCAATCAGTGCTTGTATGCTAATAACCATATGAACTTTGTCTCATGCCATAATAAACTGCCTAACTGTACCGTCTACACCTGCTCCTTATTCTCTAGTAGAATAGTTTAGCTATAGTGCTTAGCTTAGAAATGTGTTAGGTCCAAGACACATCACGCGTGATCGACAAAATATAAGCCGAACACGAAGCACACCTAGCCTCACGGATGACACACCTGCACGGGCACGACAGCGCTTAAAGGCTACAAAGTGGTAAGTTGTTGGGCTGACCATAAATGCACGCAACGCTCGCCGGCGGGCCCGAATGGCCTGCCCGCAAGTAGGCGTCCACCAAGGAACAGGAATCCGTCTCGGCTGTGTGGACGTACGCGGCATAGAAGCATGAACAGCAGCGAGGACCACATTAATGAAATGAGTTGAAAGTTTATCCACATCTGTAAAGTCCTGCACCGCATGTTGGAAAACAGCAGCCGCAAGCAAAGGCTGACCACTCAGCTTGTTTAAGCGCCCACTGGGCTCGCCTGGACAACACAATGGGGAGGTGATCGCTACCATGGAGATCGGCAGTGACAACCCAAGTGAAGTGAACTGGGATGGCAAGCAAAAGGCCAAGTTCACCGATGACCAATTACCTATGGCCACGTTGCAGTGTGTCATGGCTCCATCGTTCCAGATACAAATGGACCCCCTCTGCATCCACTCCTCAAGGATCCTCCCCTTGTTGTCAGTATTAGGCCCTCCCCACTGGACGTGGTGGCTGTTAAAGTCGCCCAGCAAGAGAAAAGGGGCAGGAAGCTGGCGGACCAGGTCCTCCAGGTCACCAACCCCAAAGACCTCATCTGGTGGTAAATAACAGACAGTAATATCGAAGTGGAAAGAAACTCCAACTGCTACCACCTGAAATCTAGTGTGCAGAGGCACACTGGCAAGTGGCTGAGAGTGTTGAACCAGCACTGCAACACCAACATGTGCACATGGCACAGGGTCTGCATCCAGACGGTAGACACAGTAACCCCAAACAACCGGATTAGGGGACGCCTTAAAGCAAGTTTGCTGTAGGCAGCAGCACAGAGGTCGCCAATGCGACAAAAGCAGCCGCAGCTCTTCTGCGTGGGTCCGATAACCTTGGCAGTTCCACTGAACGATGGTATGCACAGGCATTAGCGTGGGCTTAAGACCGAATCATCCTCCTCAACTCCTCCTCTGGGTGATCCGAAAACATCTGAATCCTCACCCGAATCAAAAGATGGAGTGAGATTCAGCAAGAAGTTGTCCTCGGAAGGAGGAAAAAGTTCCGGAGAATTAAAACAGGAAATCTCTCCCTGCTCCATGGGCAAAGGGAGTATCAAGATGTTGAGGGGATGCAACGGATCCCTCAGCAAGCTGGCCGTTCAACTACCGTTTCACCTTCCCTCCTGGTGGCGACGTCCTCACGGATGGTGTTGAAGCTTTACCAGCAGGAGCCTTCCTTCTTCAACGTTTTCTGTGGTGCACTCCGGGCAGGCGGAGGCGTAGCTGAAGCTTTAACCTGCCTGGGAACAGTTGCAGCAGCAGAAGCATTTGCAGGCTGGGCAGATGTCAACGGCAAGGCAGCAACCGGGTCCAAAGGACCCTGCAGAGATGGATGTTGCTGGGTAAACAAAGTAATACGCTTGCCTACCGTCCTCGTCAAAGACCTGAGCTCAGCGCGTAAATCTGCCAAATCAGCAGACTCACTAACTGGGCCAGTCATTGACGCACTGCACACCTGTGCAAAATATCGCGTCATTGCCGGTGCCGATAGTTTGGCTTTCTTTCGGGCCTCCGAGTAGGAAAACCCGTCCTTCACCTTTAGTTCCTGCACTCGCCGTTCCTCTACATAAATGCGGCAGTCCCGTGAAGAGGTCTGGTGCTGATCAATGCAGTGGATGCATTGCTCCGTGCTAGCACAGTCAGTGTCTTCATGGGCTGCCTGAGCACAGGTAGCACAGTTAGGCCTACCTTTACACGAGCTGCTGGTATGGCCGAAGCGTTGACAGCGGAAACACCACATCGGATTCGGGACCTGACTTCTGACTCCTAACCTGCAGTAATGTGTTGCAGTACATCTGGAGTATCAAAGGTCAGGAAAAAGGTGTCAGTTGGCTGGACACCATTCTCGCCTTTCCGTGTCAAACGCCTCACAGCCATAAAGTCTTGTGACTTGAGTTTGTCCAAGATGACATCATCACTGAGACCTCTCAAATCGAAGCACGTCACGACCCCCTTGCTGCTGTTCAAAGTACGATGCGGCTCGACACGCACTGGGCATGACCCCAGTGCACTCGCTTTCAAAAGCCTCTTCGCCTGAGCATCGTCTGCAACCTCCACAAGGTATCCTCCAGCATGGAGCCGAGAGACACTCTTCAGATCAGAACCACAGACCCCTTTCAGGGCTTTGTGTACAGCGAATGGACCGAATTGCGTAGCATCTCGGCTCTTGCCTGTTACCTCCAGGAACTTCGGGATTTGGTCCCGACTTTGACTAAAGTCTGGTAACCGGGCAACAGGCCCAACCATCTCGAATTCCCTCCTCTGGCGCTTGCTAGTGCGGCAAGGAGAGGAGACATTTTTTTGGGGGTAGGGGGGGGGAAGTAGTTGCCATTGAGAGCAAAAAAGAAGTCGCGGAGGTGCGCCCCATAAAAGAAAACCCCGCGCAGCACTCGGGTGATGCAGAACCGGAAGCCGCATATCCAGGGCCCTGCACCACGAAGCTAACACCGCCGTTTATCTCGGTGAGATGGCAGCCTAAGCAAGCCGAGAGGTGAGGCCACCAAGGAAGCGGTACACACCACCTCCCTTGATAACCCAAACAGTTCGGGTCCATGATGCAGATGGATACAGCACGAGCCGCCTCCTCACATCGACAGGACCCGAAAGGTCATAGCCGATTGACCTTAGGCCGGCTTGCCCAGGCCACCCGGCCTCCGGAATAAGGAGCCAAAGCCTGAAAGCTAGGATCTCCGCCTCCATGGATTACTAGGTTGCAGCACACGGCCAACATGCTGGGGGATGAGGATGAAACGCCCAGTGACCAGAACGGGCAAATTGGAATCAAACCCAAAAGGGGATAAATACCGCCAAACATCCTCTAAGCAGCCACCCCAGGCCCGGTTTGTCTGGATTTCCCTTCACCTCTTTCTGACTAGTGCTTGCGACGGGTATTAAACCGCCCGCCATATACACCGTAGGCGCACTTGCAAACCGTAGTGTTGGTGCTGCTAGTGTTAAAGACGGACCGAAAACCCTCCGCCTTGCAGACCCTTGGCACACTAGCAAACCGTGATCTTGGGTTCCCTTTTAGTTGCTTTCTACGACACGCAGGGGTACGGTGGGCTTATTCTACTCCCAGCCCACAGGGGAACCAGTTACAGAACAGTGACCTTGTCATTATCTACAAGGGCCTGATGACAGTGCACATTGTACGGATGGAAATGGTTCCTGTGCATGATACGCAGAATAGACTGCTGACTGACTCCAAGGTCCTGGGCTGTACGTCTGCCGCGCTCCCAGCCGAAGCCATGGTGCTAGAAGGAGAGAGGGACAATTTTGCTAGGTAATTTCAATCGGAATTCCAAGGTCCTGGGCAACAGCCCTACTGCTGGTGTGAGGGTTCACGTTAACTCCTACAAGTGCTATTATGCTTACATCGTCATTTGTTGCTTTGGCCATCCTGTCCGCGGCCGTTGGTTCACTGTTCCCGTCTATTGAAATTATGTTATTATTTTTGATAGTGTCCAAACTGTGAGGTGACGTCTATCTGGAAATCTGCCTGCGTACAGTCTAATTGTGGCGTGTAGATTTTCCTGACGTGCTCCATAGCGAAACACCATATCAACCATTTCTGGCACTGGATACTGTGCCATATTGCTGGTGGCAGGAATTTCCCGTAATGCGGACACGTATTTCCAAAGACACACCGAAGTTGAAGTGTATTTCCCCTACAGAACCCTTTAAGTCCACTTTTACTTGGCGGATTAGATAACTTTCAGGTAACTTCATTCACCTTTTCAACCCTTTAAGGACAAATGAGATATTCATTATTTACTGCTGGGGAAGGTAAAGGATTTCAACAAGTGACATTCATTTCGATGAATACCCGCTCCCCACAAGGAAATGGTGTATGTACAGTAAACGTTTTTATAAGATTTCTACAGTATTTATTTTTTAAATAAAAGATGTCCTGACTATTTTTCAACTGAAAACAACTGTTTCTTTCTGTTTAAATTGGATTCTTTTTAATCAGATGTTCGGACATAACTCATCATTTCAATTTTCACTTACTTTTTATTGAAAACTAACTGTAAACCAGAGAAAATTCATCCATTTACATTACGCAATTAACACTTTAACGCCTATGGACGTTCTAGTACGTCCTTTGAACTTTTGCACAGCTGCCTATGGACGTACCAGTACGTCCTGAATGTTTGGGGGTGCATGCTAAAGTCAACGTACCAGTACGTCCATCGTTCATCACGCAATGTTGTTAGGTAATGTTTTTAGTGCACATATCAGTCGTTAGATGGCAGCACTGACTAGTCTGAGCTGTGTGAAATGGTGTTTGTTGGAAGTTGTATAGGTGCCTTGCTTAGCTGAATACAAAATGGCGGCCAACATGTTGAACTTTTGCGTTTTTGTGAGTTTGTCAACAGTGTTTCGCTGCTTACTGTGCCAGTACTAATTCGTGTAAAAAATTTCTAAATGCATCACCATTTAAAGCATACTTTTCTGAGATAAGTGACTATATTTTAAATTCTTGAGCTCCACTGGACAGCTTGAAATGATATTTTTGGTAAATGCTAAAATCGGTCAGGCTGTAATGCTAGTTCAAAAGAAAAAGGTTAGGCGTGAAAGTGTTAAAACTAACATACCGATTCGCTTTGAAATATCATGTATGTTCGAAATGTTCTTTCAAAACCTACAGGAGACCGAAGCATCGAAATCGTTTAAGAATGTCAATCAAAGCTCTGAACTAAACGACCGTTACGTGGTGCATATCGTTTACTTTAGCGGCACCAGAAAACTTTTCCAGGCCCCCCACCCCGCCGCAGCAAAATGTCCGAAATTTAGATTTTCTTTATTCAGTTTCTTTCGCCAGTTTATGCTAGTCTTCTTTTCCTGTTTATGTCGCCGGGAAGATTTACGCTTCCCACAGCTCAGCTCCTCCCCCCCCCCCCCCCCGACCCCCGTGTCCTGCTCCACCCCTGAACCAAGTGACTCAACTACGGCAAGCAATGTACATGATGATAGGACACCCATTCTCCGTTTGTGTCACCTACTGGAAGCAGCGTTTTTAAGCATCTGGCTGCCAGTATACCACCCTTACAATACATATAAAGCGGCCTACTGGCAGCATCGTTTATGATTATCTTTCTGCCCACTATTACAGTACATATTAGAAAGGGGCCTACTGGCAGAAACGTTTTGTAAGTTAATTGCTGACAGTACATCAGTCTTGCAGTACATATAATGGGGCCTACACGCAAGCGTTTATCATTGTCTTTCTGCCAGTACACCACTCTTACAACCTATCATATTATAATGGAGTCAACTGGCAGAAACGTTTGTGTCCTGCTGCCAGTACACCCCTATTACCACACTACAGTACATAATAAAATAATACAGCCTACTGGCAGCAGCATTTGTTAAGTGTCATGCTGCCTGTACACCACTTTTACAGTACATAATATTACAATACGGCCTACTGGCAGGGGCAGCAGCAGTGTCAGCGTATTTTCAGGGTGGCGTTCAAAACTTCATAATGAAATTCCCCGATTTTTCCCGGTTTTCCAGACCAATACTGACATTTTTCCCCGATTTTTTTTCGGTTCAAGGAAGGAGCAATACAGAACTGAACTTTTTTTTTCAAATTTCAATAACGTCGCCACAACGGCATCGCATTATTTTGCGAAATCAAAAAGTGCATGCCATAATTTGTATTTGTAAACAGTACGAAGCCATAATCTCAACAAAACTAGAGACGCACTTAAAGTGGCACTATCACTGATTGAAAGCAGACGAAATCTGACAACATAGACTAGCGGTATGTAGTACCATCTAGCACTTGCTTGCACCAAGCGAAGGAATGCATAACCGCATTTCTTTTAACCAAACAAACAAGCCACTACACCCTTATTTATTAAGTGAAAATTACGTTCGTCTTCGTGCACCTGGGAGCAAGCTATAAAGGTTAACAATATCGTTGCCGCTACATGGCGCCACGGTATTTTCGTTCGCATTTCAATCGGTGATAGTGCCACTTTAACACGTTACGTCCCATATTACTTAGGCCTAAGGAGTTTTCACTTTATCACAAATGAAAAAAAAGGATACGGATTTTTACTGAAATAAAGTGAAAGTTTTACAAGTAAAAAAGTGAAATCCGAATTAGCTCTTCTTACAAAATAAAAAGAATTTCCGAAAAATGTCGAAATTTCCTGGCTTTCTCTGTGTGTTTATCAAATTCCCTGAATTTTCCACACTTGATAAATTCCCTGAATTTTCCCGGTTCTCCAGGTAGAACGCCACCCTGATTTTGTACTGGCAGTAGCCATTGCCATTACGAAAAAAAAGTTAGGATTAGTAGGATTAGGATTAGTAACAGTTTTTCAGAACATGCAGCAAAGACCCAGTTTGAACTATTTTCGTGGCATTTGCAAACAGATTCGGCAATTCTCGAACGGTAAAAATTGCAAAAGGAAGTTTCGTATACCACGTTACTTAACATATTTACAAATATATTTACAAAAGTAGACTTACTTTATCGTCAGTCCCATCACAGCAATAGTGGTAGTAAAGATACGATCCCTTCACCAAACTACTAAAAGTACAAGATTTCGGGAGTGCTAATCCGACGTGGACGTCAGACAGCAAGGAAATACCGCACGTTGTCTTATTCATTTTAACCCATTGTACGAGATCTAAATAAAAAACATATGTAACATCGTCGACGTAAACATTACCACGTGTCGATGGATCGATTGGATCTGCTTTTACACTGCGACCCGGGCAATTTGGCCATCGGCCCCAGAGACAACAATACCAACACCCGTGATTCACAGTACCTTCCTTAAGCTCCAGTGCACACGTGCGTTTTTTGGACGTAGCCAATCAATGCACACGTGCGTTTTATTAACGCGCGTTGACGCTGCGGTGCCGCTTCCGTAACGTAGGTGCGCGTTCGGTTCCCTAACCGCGTGTACAACAAATTATAGTTTAAAACCAATGAGACGATATTGCTTTTTTCGCCTACCTCGTAAACAAAAAATATATTTTAAAACCAATGCGACGAATTTTGATACATTTATGTACTAATTTAAGGCGTACCAGGAAAAAATGTTATACATCCTTTGCAGATTAACTAAAAAATTCGGATAAGTTCTTTAATTACTTCCCAATGAGTCTTCAATCATTTCTGCAGCAACATTTCATATTTCAGGATAGTTCTTTACTCCCCCAATAACAATTCCATGTCTAAACCACCGAAACCTTCCTAAACCACCGAACAGAGCGAACAGAACGCACCACTGTTAGAGACAGTTTGGCTCCAAACTTGACGTCGCGCGTGCGCAGTGATGTTGCGTCAGCCGTTCAGTACTGTCCTAAACTACAACAGCGCTCAACAAGCTCAGCAGAGTATTCGATACTCATACCTTCACCTGGCTAATAGAATTGACCAGTATTGGCTAATAGATGTGACCAGGCGAGAGCAATGCCAAATTGCGAACCATCTCAGAGAGGTGGTTTGTTGGGGTGGAGGTTTGAGCTTGCGCGACGTAACAGTTTTGACGAAACAGATTCATCGCTGACGATCTTGACGTCAACCAAGCCGCATCAACACGGATATTAGCAGGGAATGAGCCAAACTGTCACCAACAGTGGTGCGTTTGGTTCGCTCTGTTTGGTCGTTTAGGAAGGTACCGTATTTCTTCGAAATTGGACGCCATTTTCGGTACGCTTTTGCGGTATACAGCGGACGTGTGCACCGCCCAAGTCACCCAGGGTACTCGGAGACGCAATTGCGTTTTTTTAACGCTGCGGTATCGCTGCATTGACGGGGAGGGATTGCGGTGCAAAACGATTGCACGAGCGGTGGGCGATAACGCACCGTCGACGCAGCTACGTGTGCAGTACCCAACAGATGGCACGTAAACCGAATCACAAACGCGGTACCACAGTGGCGACCGCAAATGCGGTACTGCACGTGTGCACCGGCGCTAAAGCACCGAATAGAGTGAACAGAACGCACCACTATTAGAGGCAGTTTGGCTCCAAACATGACGTCGCGCGTGCGCAGTGATGTTGCGCCAGCCGTTCAGTACCTTCCTAAACTACAACACAGCTCAACAAGTATTCGATACGTCATACCTTCACCGGGACCAGACCTGGCTTATGGATTTGACCAGGATTGGCTAATAGAAGTGACCAGGCGTGAGCAATGCAAAATTGCGAACCATCTCACGGAGGTGGTTTGCTGGGGTGGAGGTTTGAGCATGCGCGAGGTAACAGTTCTATGGTGGCTGTAGCAAAGATTGGATGCGTTAGGAGGGTGCTAGGTAGGAGCTTGAGGAGGGTTCAATTGAGCGATCTGTATACAAGTGTGTGACTAGGAGGTGCAGCACAAACAGGGTTGAGGTGAAGAGAAGGCTGCCGGTTTGTAAGGGTGAAGGGCGGAGGATGGTGTAGAGGGGGGGGGTGGAGGAAGAGGATTAAGGATGTGGAAGTAGAGAGGTGGGCTAGGTACATGGAAAGGAAGTCGACGACTGTGAGGTATCGAGAGGAGAATGGGTTGGGTGTATCTGGGAGATTGGGGGTGTGTTCTGTTCTTTTGGGCGAGGTGGGGGGGGGTTTGAGGGATACCAGTGGATATCAGGATTTAGGGTGGAGGGCTGGTGGGGATGATGAGGATACGACTTGTGGGGGGTTTGCGGGGATGTAGAAGACACGTTGGGCATGTGTTGATTGAATGCTAGGGGTTGGAGGACCTCAGGGGAAGAGAGGAATGGGGAGAGGGTCATGGAGGAGGCTGTAAGGTGGCTCTTGGGTGGAAGGATGAGGGGAGAGGGCTATGGTGGGGCAAAAGCGTGCTCTTGGGGTGGTGGAATAGGAGATGTAGGTATTTGGGGGTAGGGAGTGGAGTATGGTGTTTGTGGTTGGTGTGTATCGGCGGGGAGGACATTGTGGCTTCGACCTACATCCTGTTTTAAGGAGATACTTATCTTGTTTGTTTCGTTAAAGAAATGGCGTTGTGCATTCTTTGCTTGATGCGAGCAAATGCTAAATAGTACTAGATAGCGCTAGATGTTGCCAGATTCTGCAAACTTTCAATCTGTGATAGCGCCACTTTAACTGTCTTTACTTTCAGTACCTTCCTAAAGTGCCGAACAGAACGAACCAAACGCACCACTGTTGGTGACTGTTGGTTACAGCTCATTCCCTACTATAGCCATGCTGATGTGGCTTGCTTACGTCAACCATCGTTACCGATGAATCTGTTTCCAGTACCTCACGCATGCTGAAAAGCTCCCCCACTGGCAACCACCTGCAACCATCCCCTCGAGGTGGTTTGCAATTTGGCTTTACTCGCGCCTGGTTACATCCATTAGCCTAGCGTGGTCCAATCATTCGGTATCTTCATAAACGACCAAACAGAGCGAACCAAGCGCCCCACTGTTGGTGATAGTTTGGCTCATTCCCTGCTAATATCCGTGTTGATGCGGCTTGATTGACGTCAACATCGTCAGCGATGAATCTGTTTCGTCAAAACTGTTACGCCGCGCATGCTCAAACGTCCACCCCAGCAAACCACCTCCCTGATATGGTTCGCAATTTGCTCTCGCCTGGTCACATCTATTAACCAATCCTTGTCAAATCCATTAGCCAGGTCTGGTCGCGGTGAAGGTATGACGTATCGAGCTTGTTGAGCTGTATTGCAGTTTCGGAAGGTACTAAACGGCTGACGCAACGTTACTGCGCACGCGCGACGTCAAGTTTGGAGCCAAACTGTCTCTAACAATGGTGCATTCTGTTCGCGCTGTTCGGTCGTTTAGGAAGGTACTGTATTTCATTTTGATGTCCGTAACTACCTGCGATTCAGCGCCAATGCTTTTTTTGCTGGGGCTGACAGTATTTGATTGCGTGCTCCAGTGGCGATGCCAACTTCCGGTCTGGACCCTTGCGCCCGAGCTTGCGCCACAATTGGGAATGGTTGCGTTATCATAAACATAATGACATCATCATGGAACCAATTTCTTATGTGTTGTAGTAAGAAATAGTAACAGTTTCAGGGTAAAAATCGCTATATCATTTTGCCTTTGCGACCAAGTGAATCTAGTGAATCTGTCTGAGTAAGTAAGGTTTGTTTGTCGTGCTTTTCTATCCTTACGCCGGTATCTAGAGATTTGATTTTGACATTGATTTTGGTGGGAAGCCGACTATTTTGTATTGAGAAACACACGGTGTATTATAAACCCAAAACCGAAACTGGTATAAGAGAAGCCGGCAAGTTTCTAAAAAGGGTCGACCGTTGAAAGTAGTGATATCAATCAACCAGAGAAAGGCTGTCAATGTCGCGTCGTTCGCTGTTCTTTCCGGTCACTCGGTAACACACTTATAATAATAATAATAATAATAATAATAATAATAATAATAATAAATAATAAATAAATAAATTTTATTTCAATTAGTTACAGTAGAAACTGTTTATAAGACAGTTTGTGTGAGATTCAAAGACAAAGTTTTAAAAGTAACAATAATAAATTAAATAAATTACAAAAAGAATTTGTAATGGGTTCAAGAACGGACCCTTGGGGCACCCCGCTAACAACTGGTAAGAAGAGGGAGTATGAGTTGCCAATCATGACCCTTTGGGTTCGATTGCCAATAAAAGCTGTTATCCACTCCAGAAGCCTGCCCGCAATCCCGAACCGCTTGAGCTTAAAAAGCAATTTCAGATGGACAACCAATTCAAATTCTTACAGAAATCAAAATAAATTATATCGTAGGTGCTCCAGCATCCAAAGCGCCAGTCCAAAGATCAATGCATGCAAGGAGTTGGTAAGTTGCTGATCTGCCAGGTAAAAAACCGAACTGATCATTTCTAATTAAATTGTTATTGAGTAAGTAATTCAATAAGACGGATTTTACGATATCTACCATTACGTTACAAGGGACGACAGTCAGTGCAATCGGTCTGTAGTTGTGCGCATTTGTGGCATCACCCTTTTTTGAAGATCGGAATAACGGCAGTACTGATGGGAGACTTGCAGATTTGAAGGAGAGTTCGTAGATAAAAGCGAGAGGCGAACCAACCTCATTTCCAATCATCTTGTAGAAGAAGGCAGAATATCCATCTGGACCAATAGCATGACTTGGTTTTAAACTCTTCAGTGTGCTTCGTACCAAGGATGCAGGAAAAGAGACATGATTGCAACAGAAATCGGGAAGTCCAAGCTGTCCGGATGGATGATCTTATTAGGAATACAGTTGGAAACAAAAATGCTGTTAAGTAACTCTGCTTTGGATGAATCATCAGTAATAAAACTATCGTTTGACTTAAATGGTGGCAGGGTACGTGATGTTCCTGTATTTTTTCGATACAGTCTGAACAAGGCAGCAAGTTTACCCTCTCGTATAATTTGTTTCTCTCTGGAGCAGTGCCAGTTCTCAACAAGATTGAAGTATACCTTGCGACAACTGTTATAATTCTCCTTATTTTCAACAATGGAGGCATCCTCATAGCTTTGCCATAGTTTAAGTTTCTTGTTACCAATTTTTAGGATATCCCTTGGGAGCTGATTGTGTGATGGTTTTACGTGTTTAGGAAAGCTCCTACAAAGTCCCACAGCCGTGTCAATAATAGTCATGAACCTGTGCCAGGCAATATCCACCGAGTGACAATCAGCGAACAATGCCGAGTCCCAATCGGTGTCATGCAATATTTCTCGGTAGTTGATTAAAATCAATTCTGCCTTTAAGAGTCTTAACCGATGGGTTATAAATGAATGGCTCACAGTTAGTCATGAATGAGATCATGCAGTGGTCACTAGTGCCGAGATGTTCCCCAACCTCAAGGTAAAAGATAAGTCTATCGTCTCCAGAGAAAACCAAATCAAGGATGGTGTTCCCCCGCGTTGGCTCTCTGACAAGTTGACGCAAACCCAGCGGGAGGACAAGATCCACAAAAGATTGATGAGTGCGGCATGTGGAAGTCAAACGCGTCCAGTCGACCGTCGAGAGGTTAAAATCCCCCAAAACAATAGTAGAAAACACTGAGGTAACATTATTTACAACAAAATTGCTCAAAGAAGAGACCTTCTTTTCACAATAACTATCAGGCAAATATGCAACAATAAATTTATGTTTAAGTATGGGCAAAACAAATGCCATGGCCTCAGCATCCACAGCCATGTCAGAGCATACAACATTCAAGTTGTTGCGGAAAATGAGAGCCACCTCTCCCCCCCTCGAATCCCGGTCCAGGCGTAGAATTTCATAATTCTGACCTCCCAGCAACATTCCATTTGTTATTGTACTGTTGAGCCAAGTTTCTACAATAAAAATTAGATCGTAGTGACCACGTCGCGAGAATTGCCTTCAAGCAGGCAAGATTTTTAAAAACACTTCTGGCGTTCATCAGCACGCATGTTAGGCTAGCAGATGTCTTCGTGTGATCATAGCTGCTGCTTCCAAATCCTGAGTGTGCTTGGATCTCACTTATAGTGGGAGAGTGGTTCCCAGTTACTATCGCTGGTTTTCCTGAACAGTGTGGATGCTGGCCAGTGCCTTGTTTAAAGTAGCTTTGCCTCTTTTATTTAGATGAACCAAGTCATGCCGTTGGCCCAGATAAATTCTCTGCTTTTCTCTATAAACAAATTGCGAGAGAAATTGGGCCAGCGCTAAAAATTATCTTTGAACATTCCCTCCGGAGTGGTGTCCTTCCGGACGTATGGAAACAAGCTGTAATTGTTCCTGTATTTAAGAAGGGAAATGCATCTTGTCCTGAAAACTACCGCCCAATTGCATTGACTGCAATCCCTTGTAAAGTTATGGAAACTTTCTTACGTGAGGAGATAATGAATTACTGTTTCCGAAATGAAATTTTTGGGACTGATCAGTTTGGCTTCCTTCCGGGTAGGTCAGCCACTTTACAACTGTTGGTAGCGCTGGACTGTTGGACTGATGCCCTTGATAATGGTGCTCCATCGGACGTTGTGTATTTTGATTTTAAACGGGCTTTTGACTCAGTGGTACACAGTAAGCTGTTGCTTAAACTGGCCTATTACGGAATTGGTGACCCATTGTTGACTTGGATTAAGGCGTTCCTTACAGGTAGAACCCAAGTGGTACAAGTTGAAAATTCATTTTCGTCCTCAGGTGATGTTATTAGTGGAGTCCCTCAGGGTTCGGTCTTGGGTCCCCTTCTTTTTGTATTATTTTTAAATGACCTTAATCGAGCCGAAGACCTTACTGTGGATTTACATCTTAAATTCGCGGATGACCTCAAGGTGGGAAATGCACTTTCCGACCATGAATCCATCTTAAACCTAGATGCACACATTGATGCAGTGTCAAACTGGTCAAAGGATTGGCAGCTTGCGTTGTCATCTACTAAATGTTGCTGCCTACATATTGGTACACGGAAAACACCCCCGGAGTATTACTTTCTTGATGACCAGCCACTGAATTCCGTAAATCAAATCAAGGATCTTGGTGTGTGGATGACCCCAGATTTGAAACCTGCCATCCATTGTAACAAGATTGTAGGTCTGGCCTTCCAGCGTCTGGCTCTTGTGAAGCGCTGTTTTAATTCGGCCAACATGCAGGTCAGAGTTTGGGCTTTCAAGGCGTTCGTCCGTCCCATCTTGGAGTATGCCAGCCCGGTGTGGTCACCCTTTCAGCTTGGTGATATTGATAGGGTGGAATCGGTACAGCGTTATTTCACACGTGGCATACCTGGTCTTAAGGGCTTATCGCAGGGTGAGAGATTGCGCCAACTTGGACTGGAATCACTTGAATTGCGCAGGCTTAAGGCGGATCTTGTCCTTACCTTTAAGATCTTGCATGGGTTATTGACACTTGATGTGCCTTTCTTCGAATTAGCGACATATCAACACACCAGAGGACACCCTTGGAAATTGGTCGTCCAAAGATCCCACCTCGAGATTCGGAAACATTTTTTTGCTCTTAGGGTTGTGAATGTTTGGAATGCCCTCCCCCTCCGTGTTGTTTCGGCCCCTTCTGCGCCTTCTTTTAGACATCTGCTGGATAGTTTTGAATTTACGCGCTTCCTGAAGCGCCCGCTGTAAACTACTATACTGTTTACGGGCTGAAGCGCGAAGCATGACTACACTAAAATTATTTTTATTATTATTATTAAACTGTCCCGCCGTGTTTTTTTTTATTATTATTATTATAAATATTTTTTAAATTGTAAATAGCTTTAATTTTACTTTTCATCTCTGTTTTTTAACTTTCACTACAACTGTTTCATGCATTTCATTGTTTTACCTTACGACTTCCAGGCTGGATGTTAGCGACCTTCCAGGGTCCTTTCCTGACCTGCGTGCAATTGCACCAAACTTTCTATTATTATCTATTATGAATTCCGTCCCTGGACATTAAAGTTGGGTCCGCACACAGGTCACAGTCTATGGACACAAAGTTGTAGTTTGAATCCACACAAAGCTGCCTCAGAAGCGTATTGATGATCTGAACCATACGATCGTTCTCGGAATTTAATTTACCCAACCTTGGAAACAGACCCACTATGGTTATGCGGGACTAGGGCATGCACATCTTATATACGCTGCAGAAGTATTGAGTTGTTGAACAATGTAAGAGGGAGTGTCTGAAGTAACATTGTTAGACCATGCACACAAAATAAAAGCAGCATTAGGCTCCGATGAATTTACTAATTCGGGCAAGTGGTGTATAGGCTGCTCAGCTCTCATCCCAGGCCAACACCATGTGACTGAGCGTGAATGTGAACTCCGCTTCAACGCACGCATGTGACAGTCACCAAGTAGGACCGACTGGCAATTCCACGTGTTGTCTATACCAGCACAATCAGTATTCACATTTTGGCGAATCCTGTTCGTATTACCCAATTATTGATAATTGTGGTGTTCATTTTTCTTGCTGCACAGGTAACAGACTCGACTGTGTTGGTCTTTGGCACTCCTATTTGCACGATGCCCACGCATGGAATTTGTTGGTGAACAGGCAATAGTTTCAGCTCTAGGGTTTGTCTTTTTATGATTAGTAGGACGCTTCCGACGACGAACTGTGATATTTGCTGGCAAGTCACCGTTCCTTGTAGTAAGAAGATTCGGAACATGTTGTGTCTGATGCTCACCTGAACAAGGAACTGATCCGGCCATAACAAGATTGAGCGGCTCGCCGTTGCTGGGCTCTATGTTTTGTGGTGCAACAGCTGCTGAAAGTTTAAGGCGGTCAAAGTGTGAAGAGTGGAGCTGCAAGCCATCATCCGTCACAGCTTTCACACACGACAAAGTTTTCAAATCAAGACTATCTAAAGGTGTCTGTAGTGTATCAATGGGTTTAACGTCCCTTAAAGTTGATTGGAGCTTTTCTTCAAATGTGGCTTCCAAACTCGAGGCCATGGATGCAAGCATTTCCTCAAAGTCAGCGCTAATTGTTCAAATTGCGGACTCAAATAGTTTCTTTCCGAACCCACTGTTACAACCTATTCTGCATCTTTTTATCTTTTTCAGACATTAAGTCAAACTTCTTGTCAATGAGACTGAGGATCATTTGGGTTTGTTTTAACATCATGTTCTCAAGCAATGTTTCTAAACTGCTAGTGTTGACTTTTACGAGTTGGTGTAATTCGTCGATCACTTTGATTGTGAGATGTTCAAAGTGGGTTAAGTTATTTGAATTACTGGAATGAACAGTGTTGCACGCACATTGGTTTGGGTCCATCATTGATCGTTGTCTCTGTATTCCATCATCTTTAAGTAAGGCGGACAGATCATTGTTCAGTTTCGTAATGCTTTCATTAAGGCTTGCATGCATTTCATCTACTTTTATTCCCAGAGCACCGACATTAAACTCATTTTCGATTCTTGTAATCTCGGAGGTTATGTGGAAGCATTCCAGCAGATTGGGAACGCCATCAGCTGTGATGTCTGTCTTCAAGGTTGATTCGCTCTTCCTTGTCGAAAAATTACAACTAGATTTCGGAGCACTCTCATCAGTTTTTTTTTCCGTCAGGATTTTTTTTGTTCGTAAGTGAGTTGCATGTGCTGTTAGGATTGCCAGATTCAGAATGAAGAATAGGCGTGCTTGCAATGAAATGCATCTTTCTTTTTCTAAAATTACAGAGATTGTCTGATTTACCATTGCCAAACGCGATATTGTGTAAGGTTTTTTTGGGGGACCCTTTAGGGCAAAATTCGTTGTCACTTGCAACGTCTAGACTTACGCCAGTCGAACCTACATTAGGAAGCAATTCACGTTCATTTACCACCTGACCTGAGCAGTCAGACATGACTAGATGACGTAGTTTCGGGGGTGTTTTGTGAACATAATTTACAGTGAACTCCTTTTCATGACACATCGAATAACCATCACTCATGGATGACGAATGGTCTTGGATTGCTTCGTTATACGTGGGGCACACACGACTGTTCAAACACAATTTTCTCGGACTCACAGACTGCGATTTACAACTCCCACAAATCCATTTTGCACGTTCCATGTCACTCATGCGATTAAATCTGGATTTTGAAACATTCACACATCCTCGGTGGTAGTACTTATAGCAGTTCATGGCAGAACAATGAAGTATTTTACGTAAGCTTACAAGCCGCATCCCACATCGATTGCATACAAGATTGGCCGATGACTTAGTCCTGTATGGTTCAAACTATGACGGTTTCACAAATCCACACCACAAGTTAAAGCTTTATGGTTTTTCTCTTCTAAGGGGTGAAAAGGTCTTAAGAATTTGAAAATTGACGGGAAAGGAGTCTGAGGTCTTATAAAACCGACCCAATCCAAATCACTAAAAAAAAAAAAATTCTAAAAGCAGTCCGAAGATAGACTTGAACCGCCACTCCAGATTTATATAAGGTAATACAAAAGGCAAGATGGCTGCCTCCACAGTTGGATGTCAACAGAAACTTCTGGTGCCAATATCTCAGTCCCAAAATAATTCACAGATCACCAAAAGGACTTTAAATGTTCACTAGACACTCATAAACACTCCAGACATACCCAAAGTGGTTGCCCTGGTCCTGGAACACCAAGATCAACAACACTTCCAGAGCACAAACAAAATGTGTCACCTACACGGTAGTCCCGTCCCTATACCATCTCTCGTTACTTCGAGTCCAGCCAATCTCAGCCATTCGTCGCTGCACGCATCTCGCGACCTTTGCTGTGCCGTTCCAGCTGCTCGTCATTGGCAAGTCCCTTTTACTCCCCGTTCGCATCCTCAGCCCGCTCGTCGTTCGATAATCTCTTGCCCGACGTCTGCCACCACCGCCCGTTCATTGTTACAAGTCCGTTCGTCGTTCGCTCACGCCCACCTCTCCATTCAAGGTTCATTCGCCGCCCACACACCCGTTCGTCATTTGTAAGCTCATTTGCCGTTCGCAAGCCCGTTCGCCGACCGCTGCTTGCAGCCCATTCCCCGTTCGCTACCCACACCTATGACACAACTGCCTTCATCGTCCACAAGTTATTCGTTGCCTGGGTCGTTCGTCATTTATCATTTGCTTTGACCGCTAGCAACTCGCCAATCGTTCGCTCACACATCTTGGTAGCTGTAATTGAATTTTGCTAATCATCACGAATTCATTCCCATCAAGCCCCCCCTCCCCCCAGCTGATACTTCCATCGTCGAATCGTTCGTCGTAAGCATGCACTATCGCCGACTATGTAGCCTGTTTTGTTCTCCTGCAAGTCGTTCTTCGATGGCCTGATCCAGTCACCATCCACGTCTTGAAGCTCGAGGTCTGCGTTCGTTTTCAAACCACTAAACCAGCTCTTTCCGCTCTTTGATGCCTCAGTCCGGCCGCCCACGAGGTTACAAGCACACTCGCCATTGGCAGCCTCATTCGCTGTTCGTAGGCCCTTTCACCGCTCACAAGCCCATTCACCATTTGCAACCCATTCGTCGTTCACAAAGCCCTATTACGCTCTCAATCCACTCCACATTTGAGAAGAATTAACGCAGCAGTGGGTTTCTCTGCCCCTCGCTCATCATCACACAACACGCACACCTTAATGCAGCAGTCATTTAAGCTTTCAAACCCTTCATCCCACATGCCCCTACTGGGAAATCCAAGCATCGGGTCCCAACCTCACCTCACTCGCCGACGTCTGCTACACTCTCCCATTAAGCAACGCATGACTTCATCACCACTTCTCCATGTTAGCTACACAAGTGTTCGTCTACACGTATATTGTTCACCATTGCTGCCCCACGTTCGTCGTCGTTAATCAACACAGAAGCATCCTTCCAGTTCGCTTTGAAGTTCAACGTTAATCAAAGCCTGCCTCACGTCTGCGTTCGCCGGCTCATCTCACTCCACTTATTGCACAGGCTCACTCCTATCGCACGTTCTTGAGTTGCGTCCCCAACATCGTTCCAGCCACTGATGCCTTTTTTTGTCACCGCTGTTACACCACTCCTCCGGTACCTGGCATCATCAATCGTTCACCTTCTCTCGTAAAGCACTTCACACCCCCATCGAACACCACCTTTTTCAAGTGCACATGTTGCATCACACACGTCCGACCTATTCAACGGCATTCTTATGCTGTGAATCCAAACTCTCGGCATTTGTCTTCACTTCAAGAAGATTTTAACATTTTTGAACTCGTTCCATACATCGCAAACCAACAAAAACACCACTGCAGGGAAGAACTTCTTGAGGGTAGACGTAACCGTATCCCGGCACCTTCTTACAACCTTCGCCTTCACCGTCCGTGCACCCTACACCACTTCAGGCGTTCAACATCACTTGATTGCCGCCGAAGCCTACTACTGTCTACCATGTTATTCACCGGCGAAATCCACACTCGTCATCACCCTTTGGATCATGTTCATCACTCTCTTGACACTCGTCATCACCCTTTGGATCATGTTGCTCATTCACTGAACCAACATCGACCACACACACGCTGCAACCACAACAACATCGCCATAACTGCCCGTTTCACAACACTTTCAGCTTCATAGTCCCCTTTCCTTCACTTTAACAGCCCATACAGCACCGTCGGTGGAACCGATCTTTCTTCGCGTGTCACCTTACATGGAATCGATATGAAGATGTACTTCATCTGGACCTCCTCATTGCTGACAAAATGTCCTCCAACCTCCTCTTGCACCTTTCACTCCGATACGGCTCAACCTTCTACAACGCAACCTCCAGGTCCTCCGTTTCTTGGAAATGGACCGTACCTCTGTTCCCTCTCTGCCCTTCATCTCCGAGGCCCTTGGAACAACGAATTTTGTCACTTCGCCCTTCACAAACTTCTTCCCACAGGACTTAACTGATGAAGTTGTCTCGAATCCTTGGGAAATCAACACATCCCATCGGATTTCCCTTGAACACCTTGGAGTGCCACCAGCCTTCAAGTACTCAACACTGAGAAGAAGTCCTCCCACGCGTCCTTCAGGTCCACGACATCTCATGGAAGTGTACCGACACCCCAATTTCACTCTCTCTGCCCTTCAACCACCATTAAGATTCTCGAGGCAATTCTTTCAGACCAACGAATTTGGTCACTCGACCAAATGCCACAACTCACTATCACAGGATTAAATTGACATGATCGTCACCAATCTTTAAGAAAAATCGACCCATTCCATGTTTGTTCACGTCCTCTTGTCACTGTGAACCATGTTGGAACATCTCGCCACTTACGCTGACCACACTGCTCTTTGGACCTTACGAACTGACGCCTTCTGTGCCACAACCAGCAGCTTCTCGTCAATCTTCCTGACAACACCATTACATCTCGCTCATCGCTACCCACTGTCCCTTACCCTGACACTTGGTAGCTCTTGGGCCCTGCGCTCCCCTTACCGAGTCATTCCTGGACTCCCACCATGCCATTTCCACGGACATTGCCACTTGCAGCCGTCCACCAACCTCACCAACTTTGGATCCAATTTCACCCCGCTCTTATCTCCCACAGACTTTCATCATCTGTGATGTCCCAGCCTATGGTTCTACGTTCGGCAGTTGGCCACTTTCAAATTTGGCCTATCAAGAAGTTTCTAATGGATAACCCACAATCTTACGTCGACTTTCAATTCTCGCCCACTCCATTCACAACAGCTCTGGAGAAACATCTCATCCGACTCACCATGGCAACGCCATACTACACCCTTCACATCCAGACACATCTCCACCTTCACCTTAGGCGACTGCTGTAACTCAACATCACCAACCGAAGGGCCTTGTGAATCTGCCGAAAAGCTACATTCTCCTCTCCTCTCACATTCTGAACCTGAAATTCGCACATCTCTCAACTCATTCAGGCCCATCTGGCACTTCATTCGACATCCGTTGCTCACAACCCCTCTTTAACCGGCTCGGCAACCTCTTCCGGACATTACACCCGCATTTCCCATAGGTGAAGAACCCTGCTCCCTGAACATTCGAACTCACTCCTGCGCATCAGAACCAAATCAGTTCTTTATTCGGCACGAACTTATGCCCCTTCTTCCCCTCTCAGGGCCAATCTTTCGCAACATCACACACTGCATTTGTCTCGACGCTTGCCACCGTTCTCAAACCGGACTAGCCTAGGCGGACATGATTTGCTCCACAAATTACCTCCGCCTTCAAACCCACAACCCCTTGGAAACTTTCATCCGAAAAAATTTTGAACTGCAGTGCACACTCTCTGAAAATCCATTCACCCTCCTGCTCTTACTTCATGAACTGAACTTCCGTTACTCGCTCTCACTTGGCATCTCCCTTTCACTCGGACCCGGAATTCAACTCCATGACAAAACCCTTACCTTTCGACCACAAACCTAATCAACTAACCTGTCAACTGGAAGAGCATGGATGCGGATGCGGATGCAATCCAAGACCGTTCAAACTTATTCAACGCACAATCACACCACAGGTGTCGTCACCCGACTTCCATCTCACCCTCATGAACCTACCTTCTCAAACCCTGGGATTCAAGAAATCAATCCTGCCACCTGCTCAAACCTCCAAGACGAAACCCAATCAAGGTTCGAACACCAGGCAAGTTTCCCTTTTTTAACAAAAACCATTCTATCCCCTCCCCCCCTTCAAAAAAGTCAACGCTGGAATCGGGGAAACTCACCGAACTTCGTAGCCACCTTGCTTGGTAATGGATTGTTCCATCCCCAATCCGACTGCCTTCGCACTATAATCGATCGTGATCAGAGAAAGTGGTTCCTGCAACAAATCCACCACAACTCTGTCACTGGGGAGCCAGTTCTCATCCTTGGGGACTCGCCATGATAGTGCCTGCCACCTATACTGACGAGGTCATCTACAAATGCGAGAAATTTACAGGTATTGTTTATTTTCTGGCCAGCAAGTAGAAAGCCCAATTTTACCTGGGGGGAGGTCAATATTGGTTTCTATTGCCTTAAGGAAAATATACACTGCCTGTAAATAACCACCCAACCTCCCCTCTCAAGTCACCATCATACCTGACATATCGGGAGGAAAATAGATGGCTGGCTATCGCTGTAACACCATTTATGGAGGGCCTGCCGCACATGCACAGGTGGGTGTCCCCCCCCCCCCTCCCCCGGTAAAATTGGGCTCTTTACTGCAAAATGCTAGCTCATAGAGGTTTGAGATTGCAAATTTTTTATCAAATTTTGTTTCTGAATATGGAAAAAAAACATTAACTCTAAGGCAAATAATGCATTGAAGTATCGGTGAAGAAGCATTGGACCTTATCGGTATCGGATCGGATCGGCCAAGCCTTACTTAAAAGATTTGACAATAAACATTTTCATTAGAACAGCTCACGCAAAATTTCAAAACAAAAAAAATATCCTTTACAATATGCATTAAGTGCTATATGTAATTCATTGCTACGTTGGTGTAATCGAGCATGTCCCTCGTTGCACCTGGGGGTTTGTTTGTTTTTCATTCATTCTTACATCCCCATATCTGGCCGAGTCCTCCAAGCTCATAAGTGAATATGCAGTATGCTTCTTATGACTTTCTTCAACTAACAAAGTTTAGGATACGATGTTTTTGGTCAAAACAATTCCATTGATTCCACCTATACAGAAACGAGCAAACTAAAGCTCTTGTAACAATATATGAGTGATAAGGTTCTAATAACATTCTCATATTGTATCAAATATTATACAATTGCCTAATTATGCCATAATTACAAGTCTACATTATTTTCCTCTATAAAATAACAGGGTTGGAAATAATCATGATTACTTTTAAAAAATCTAATTAATCGGATTATTTTGATTATAATCGGATTATTTTTACATGTATTATAACATGTAAGATTACAACACTAATTATGACATAGTTAAAGTTGCTAGCGTTTGCTCTATTCCTTGCTTGACAGTTGCTACTGCCAAAATGCCATTACCTAGAGACCTTTTTAAAAATTAAAAGTTTAAAAATGTGATTACTACGTGTAAATTTCGATGTTAACATGCACACCGCAGTAACTAGTACCTTATTACAGTAATAATACTTAGTAAAGTCGTATAGGTGTTATGGCACAATGGCAGATTCCTCACAAATGAGCTGATTAAATGAACGCAGTCACATCAGCTGCAGTTGCTAGTTGTCGCCCAGAAGTACATAAGTTGCAAAGTCCTTCAGTTTTTTCCTGGATTTAAGGGTTTGAATGTTGCCATAAGTTCCTACTTTGGTTGCTCCTAATCTGTTGCGTATTTTTGTATGGATCAGGCAAAAAAAAAAAAGTAGAAGACATAAGTTCAGGCCGGCTGCTGAAGATTCAACAGCAGTTATTTTGGGTTATTTAAGTTCTTTTGTACTTATACAGGGTGGTCCACAAAAAAAACTGACGACCCAACATTTTCTAAGTCCAACTTTTCTAGTTAGCACCCCTCAGAACCAGGAGAGCACAGAAATCAAATCTAATGACACAGGAAGATTTATGTCCTCTCCTGTTTCTGAGGAGTGCTAACTAGAAAATTTGAACTTAGAAAATGTTTGGTCGTCAGTTTTTTGTGGACCACCCTGTATATCAATAGTATTGTGTCAACCTGGTCCTTGATTATAATCAGGTGAATTTCAATTTTAATCTAGTGATTATAATCACTAGATTATAATCATAACAACCCTGCAAAATAACACACTTTGAATAGTTCTACAACAGAGTCAGCCGTGCTGCGACATAGCGTTACCCATCGTGCTGATTCTGCTTCTGGGAGCAGGCTCAAAGAAGTTATGAGAATCAGTTCAGTTGAAGCTATTCCACATTTTGTACAGGCCTAACTGCATCAAGTTTCTACAAATATATTATTTTGAAGCAACTTAGGCAATCCTAAGGTGGGAACAGTGGGAACAAAGCATGTACCCAGCCACTCTGTTATTTTAAGGATTTAAAATGAAATGGAGGCACCATTCCTAAACAGCAAACTTGAGTAAGGGTGAGATGAAGGCAGTACTTATGTACGTCCCGTTTTAGATGAGCGTTTTTTGACACGCCCCAAGTGGATGTGTGAAAATCGTGTGACCATCACTGAAGCAAGCCCTATTCACTCTGAAAAAGTCATTCTGTGAAACGTATGACTGTAACTCAAAGTAAGAGGTGACGACTGTTTGTGTTTCCAATTTGCTAAGTACGGAATTTTGTGGTGTACAGTATGGCCGTGAAACATATTTTGGTGTTTGTTGGATTCTTTAATAAGGATACTAAATAACCTCACACATTTTTTCTTTTTTTTAAGGCGTTAAAATGGATCAACACATTCCAGTTCATCCATTAACGGAAGATCCCACCAAAGCATGGACTGAATTGTCAGAGACTCAAAAAGTTATTCCACTCAAAATGAAAAGTCCAAAATCACCTGTTTTGGCAGACAAAGTGCGATTTGTTTGCATGGCGGATACGCATTCTCTCACTTCTTATTTACCTTTTCACGTCCCCGATGGTGACGTATTTATTCATGCTGGAGACTTCACTCGTGTTGGAGAGCTATCTGAAGTTCAGCAGTTCAATGCATTCTTAGGCAAGTATGCCAAAACAACCATTATTATTATTTTTTCGAAGGAGGGGGGGCTAGGTATAATTTTCATACAAAGGTTCATACGCTGGTCCCCATTTTTTTTTTCAGCTCACAAGAAAAATGAAAAACAAAAGTACTAAATATAAAAACTGGTAACCGGCTTTTACTGTGGTATAGACACGACATAATAGAAGGAAAAACACACAATACCACACAGAGGAACACAATTGTATTGTGTGCTTTTCCTTCTACTAAATATTAAAAAAAATCGGCTACACTTGAAAAGTGGCCTTACAGTTTAAATCTTGGAAAGTGGATGCCCCTTAACCCCCATTTTATGTAATGCCTAGTTAAGCAATATGGGTTTATAATGGTCAGAAATAAGCAGAAGGTATGAGCTAAGCTCACCCCTTGTTAGTCTCTGCTGGTTTTAGGGTACTAGTGCTAACGAGGCGTCTCATAAACGGTGAATGTATCGGCCTGTAAAGTTAAGTAATTGGGGTTTGTAAAGGTCAGAAATAAGCACAAGGTAAGATGTAGGCTAGCCCAGTCTCTGCTGGTTTTTAGGGATGTGTGGTTCTAATGACGTAGGTATTACATAAATGGTGAACATATCGGCCTGCAAAGCGCTGGTCGATTTTGCATTCTTCTACTAGACTTCAAATAACGCCAAACGTTCTACTAACTGTTCCAAAGCAGTAGTCAAAGATCAGTTGCTTCCAGTGTATGTGCTTCACTCCTATGAACGTCCTTGGCCTGAAGGGAAAAGTGCTGCCCGTGGCATGGGTCCTGAGAGAGAGCACAGTGTGTAAGCCACACATTGCACATATTGGCTCACACACAAGTATTCAAGAAATGCTAGTCTTATGACTAATCACGCACATATATAGTGGCGTTAATGATAGCCAAATAGTAGCAGTGGCCAGGGCCTTTTTTTAACATACTAACTGGTTGGCACTATTGCCCTCAAGTGACTTACGGTGGGGATATCCAGTTGATGTCTAAACTAGCCCCGGATTAGCTTAGCCCTGGATCTAACTAACCCTTGAAACCTGGGAGTTAGTGGACTGGAGAAAAAAGTTGGTGATATCCATGTTGGACTAAGTTGGGGTTTTGTTAGCTCTTTACTCCTTACACCTCGACCATCACACTAAATTAGCCCTCGATATACCTTTGTTAAAATGGTGTTAAAGCTCAGGAATAACGCTAATCCTGGATAGATATCATCGCCTTTTACATCTCGGTGCTAACTACTCAGTATTAAGTTAGTCCTCGACCTTCAGGCTAAATTTTGCTTCGCCCTCAACTTATTTCGTGATTGATATCACCATTTTCCCTTATTACCGAGCTTAACCCAAGGATTAAGTTTAAACCTCAACTGGATATCCCCATCGTTAAACTTGCCACCAGTGATGGATCTGAGATCAATTCAATTCTGTGTTGATAACATCAACTAATAAAACACGACTGCGATTTAAGAAAATATTGTGTTTTAAAAAACCATGCTCTCCAGCAGTCACAAACTGAACTTACTTGTCTTAAAACCGTTCAGCTTCCCCGCTGAGGGAGCTTTCAGCACTGCCCCACACCCCTTAGGTGGTAGGGTGGGTTATGCTTGAATGCCCAACAGTCAATATTTCTTTAGTGGCCTATGGTATTCAAAGCACACCTCCATTTAAGCAAATCTTTGTTTCAGCTTTCCATTGTGTGTGTGTGTGTGTGATTTTATGCAGTTGGCTAGAGACACTGTTGGTCAGGTACAGTTGTCTGTCCTACTTAACTAAAAAAGTAGCATATCTAAAGTAACTAAAAAAATGATTTCTTCAAAATATAAGATTTAGCGTAGTAGTTTGGTATTAGGGGAGGGGTGGGGTCATCTCCAATAAGAAAGAAATTCCTCTGCATTGAGAGGCTCCATACCATGCTGTTATTTTAAAAAAATCTCTTTTTCATTGTTGCGTGAAGAGCCTCAAAAATAGCATTGTTTTAAGAGGTGTCATTATAATCCACCAAAAACCACAACTGGTAGAAAAACCCGCCAAGTTTCCAAAGACGATCGTCCTTTGAAGGTAGTGATATCATTCAACCATGGAAAGGCTGCCAAGGTCAATCCTAGTAGCCAAGTTAATCGCACCAACTAATAGTTCGAAAGTTAAATGAAAACTTGAAGATTGGATCGCTGTAGCAATCTTCAAGTTTTTATTTAACGTCCAAAGTATTATTGGGTGCGATTAACTTGTCTAATACGATTGACCTTGGCGGCCTTTCCATGGGTGAATGATATCACTACCTTCAAAGGCCGATCGTTTTTGGAAACTTGGCGGGTTTTTCTACCAGTTGTGGTTTTGGGTGGATATCACAACTTTCATAGGACTGTGAACGTACATAAGGGTTCATCTGTACCTTTTTTCTAGATGAATTTGATATCTATGAATTTTCACATTTCTATTTTCAAATTTACCATTGCCAATTAGCCACTCTTCACTCACCCACCCACTCTTCACCCACTCACCCACCCACCCACCCACTCTTCACCCACTCTTCACATGCTTAAGTTGCGTAAATCCCATTTTGGCACACACTGGCTAACAATTGCCGATTTCGTTCGCTTCGCTCACTCAATCAGCGCATCCCTTTCAGTTGTTTTGTTTATCCCTGCACCTTCCCCGTAACTTTTCAAGATTTCATTGGCATTTAGTCATGCAGAAAGGTCGCTGTTACTAAAACAGCAAAACGCGAAGCTTTTTATTTTTGGGTTATTAACAAAAAAAAACCCTTAGCTCTTGGATGCTCGTATTATTGTGTAACCATCATCTAACGTGCATCATTTTATTCTTACGCAATCCACGGCAACGTTAATGTTTCCTTATTTTGTCCTACTTTATAGTTCAGTTCTTAGTTCGTCCAGGCTTTTACAATAAATCTAAAGACCAGTGTTGATTGTTCAAGACATTGTTGCTTGAAATATTTGGTTGCAACTTGGAAAAGAAACGAAATTTAAATTTGTTGGTGGCGAATTTAAAAACCCTCCCACGCATTTGTCCTGACCCCTACAACTCTCAAACCAATAAAAGGACCATGCTAAGATCACCATGCATCCATTTCCCCAAAACTCAGCTACGTATGCCTTCTCAATTTTGCGCTAGCCATGAGCAAAAAAGTCTATGGGATTTAACATGGGGAAAATCTTATTAGCTAGCTAGCTAGACAGTAACATAAAAATAACGTTATTGACGCATCTTTTTCTCTATGATTGGTGGACACTCATCCTTTAAATTTTAGTTTTTAGTTCAGGACAAAGTCCTGAAAAGTTATAAATTATTATCTTTGCGAAATCGTCTAAAGATGTGAAAATGTTGAAATGGATTAATCACACTTTACAGCTTGGCTATGCCATTAGCATTGTGTTAGCCTAAGCATAATTCGTTTTATTATTTCTTAGGTACCCTTCCTCATAAACACAAAATAGTGATTGCGGGCAATCATGAATTAAGTTTTGATGAAAGCACAAGTAAGAATGGTAGGAGTATCCTAAACCCTGCCGGCGCTCATCGATCAATGTTATTAAAATCAATGCCAGATGGTACGAGTAAACCCCAGGATCTCATCACGAATGCTACATACCTTGAAGATGAAGGTACTACAGTTTTGGGGATTAAAATCTACGGTTCACCGTGGTAAGTTTGAAAAAAAAATTAAAATTTAAGGCCATGCAACGTTAAACATTTGGTTTATATAAGTGTGGGAGTGTCTTAAATTATCGCAGTTTAAATTTTTTTTAACTAAATCGTGGTCCAGTTGCTAAAATTCATACTTTTGCTAATTAAGCAACTTATTTTGACAGTACAGTATGCCATTTTTTATGTCTTGTATGCTTAGATTTCAAAGGAAAAAAATATTATTTATCCCTTTATCTCGCAAATTTTCGACGGTTTTTTTTTTCTGGAATTGGAGGGGCTTAGAATGACTGTCT
>JAHWFP010154048.1:0-28277 GCA_023313725.1 Lithobius niger | reverse complement strand
TTATCATTGTCCCGAACTACAGGAATAAATGAGGGCTTTATCATTGTCCCGAACTACAGGAATAAATGAGGGCTTTATCATTGTCCCGAACTACAGGAATAAATTAGGGTAGCCAAGTGAGCAACATCAGCCAAATGGAGACAGTCATAAAATACAAGCTAGGCGTAGACCATAGACATACAATGGAACAACAAAAAGGACCCGTGAGTGTTACAATAATTGACCTTACTAAACCAATTAATAAGGTTTAGCATTATAAAAAGAAAAACTGAAAACTAATATTTAGAAAGAAATTGACAAGATCCATTTTATGTACCATTTCTCACCAACAGATTCCGTTGTCAAGTATAACAACTTGAATCTGAAGGCAATTTAAATAAATAGCTTCTTTCAGCAGTCATATTTTTGCATTTTGGAATCGCATGTTTTTTATTCTTGCGGGAGGGAAGAAATAACTAAAATGTAAACCTCACACAGAAAGCAGAACTGAAATAGATTCATAATTGCAGGAGCTTCGAACAAAACAAAAAAGACATTGCAGTGAAGCTGACAGTGGGTATAAGCAACCAATGCCTACCTCTTTTTCCCCAATAGACTCATCCAATATTTTTTGCAACATGTATACTATTAGCATAAACGAAGTACTGCTGAAAGTCGTTCATAATTATGATATCGTGGTGAAAGCAAATCAACTCTACTACGTGATTAAAGGTAAATCAGGCCTATAGTATTACACCGAGCAAAGTTAGCTTCACTGCAATGTCTTTCTTGCTTTGTTCGTAGCTCCTGTAATTATGAAGCTATTTCAGTTCTGCTTTCTGTGTGAGGTTTATTTTGTCAGCCCGCACAACTTTGCAGTTCACCTTTATATTGTATCTCTTACGGCTCCAAAATTAAAATTGCATGACTTTGATAGGTTGATTCAAGGTTATTCCGGTTGATGCCAATTCAGCCAATCAATCAACCTTACCTTTCTACCACCAATACTTCCTGATTTGGTTTGCTGTGACCTTACTTTTTGACTACCCTGTATACAAATTACTAGCTTCACATAATTACGTTGAATGGCGAAGGGTTGTATGATGCTGACAGACGTTATGGCAGACGTTGAATCACAACTAAACTACATTTTTAACCAGGAGGTGTAACCGCACTAGATGGCATGACCAACCAATCAATGGCGTGTTGCTGGATCGATGTAGCATCCCAAGAAAATGGATGTGTTGCTCCGCTACGTCACAGAACCATCGTTCAGTGAAGTTATGTATCGATGGGGAATGACGCAATACGTAAGTGCGGGTTTGACAAACAAGCCGACCTAGGACAATCTATGTTGAGATCAGATTGGGAAATCGGCAAATGCGTTTTAGATACCCTATAGCCATTGGAGTGACTTGAGTCGAGCGAAAATGAAATTATCCAGGGTTCACTCGGACGCATTTCTACAAATCAACACGAGTTTTTTTTAAATTTTATTTGTCGTAATTATTAATATCTGTTGTGTTTTGGGGTTATTGAATGTAAATTAGGAATTTGCTTACGACTGCTGGAATCTTCCTGTTAAACAAGAAGTTAACCGTATTTTACGAATAGCTCTGTATTAGTGTGGTATGACCACCGTGCTTAGATCTTGTAAATATCCTTATCCTACTGTAACTGAATATGAGAAAATCATCATGAGATAGTGATGGAGAAATCCGTTGAAAAACACTAAAAATGAAACGTTTTGGGTGTGCTCACGACCAGTTATCAAGCAACAATTTTATCAAAATAGCTGAAGTGAGCATATAAATATTTTTACACGTTGGGTGTAACCCACTTAACCAAAAAACATATAATTTAAAATGGGTAAAAATGAAAGTTAATAGGAGACCAGCTGAGAATACAGTTCCTGGTAGTGGCTTTCGTGGGCTGGTGGTGGCACCCTAGCAGAATTTTTATTTTTTATTTTTTATCAAAAAGAAAAATAGGAGAGAAAAATAGGAACATTCAGAAAGTTGTATATTATGACTTGTGGCATATGGTGGTTATGAACCAGTGGGTACTGAGCAAGAATGCAAGTGGTTTTTAATTAACCCTGACCTATCAGTATTGTTTTCCATGAAAAAGAATTCTATTATCCAACTCGGAGATGGTCCCTGTGTTTATTTGGTGTCCCGTCCCAGGGAATTTGTTCATTCATTATATTTGCAATTAATTTTTGGGGAAGATGCTGCCATGTTACCCACACACGATTTGATATACGACTTTTTAAGGCATGAGTTGATATACGATTCCCACTTTTTAAGGCATGAGTTGCACGAGGCATGGGGAGACGTTGGAAGAGGAAACTATACGTAATTCTCTTTGCAAGTAATAGCAACGGTGTTGACTGAAAGGGTTCTTCCAATTTCTCATACTCCATTTTTACTGAAAAATGTCCATTTTCAAAGAATTAAATTTGCATTGGACGTGACCCAGCTAGAATGCAAAATAAAATGCATGAGAATATTACAGCAGTATGAGATTTAGTTTGGATTAGAAAGTTTTGTGTGAAAGTCTGAGTTTATTTAAATCATTTTTAAGAATTTCCGTTTATAGTTATGAGCTCTAATGTCTCAAATTTTAAGTTCTGCTAGATTAGAATGCCAATTTAGAAGCCTCGCAGAACGCATTCCTCAAAATTTGATTCTGCAAAAAGGCATTTTTTCTACTAAAATGGATTCTGTGAAATTGGAATACACCCCTGGAAAGTAAGGTAGAGAAATAAAGTGTGTTGGCTTTGAATTTCGTTAACCGAATTTGTAGTATTTTCGTAAGATCGATTAATTTGGCAAGGAGATGTAGTTGAAATCTATTTTCTGTGTATTTGTACAACGTGTACTCAATCTGCCAAGCGGGAAATTGTTGATTAGTTGTGTGAGTGTTGATGCGTTGAATTTGGCTGATCACAACATTATTTGTCTGACCGGAATCGATAAATGAGGCCAAGTTAATCGAACAAGTGGTATGCGTTGGTTTGCGGTAATCAGTAAATAAGTTGTGCGAGCGTCGTTAATGATGACAGCGGTGTCACGATAAACGATGTTGACAGCTTCCTTTTAGTATATACTTCACGGATGATGGGGGGGGGGGAAGGCGATGTTTTTGTGTTTTTCGATGTGCACCTCATTGCTTGTTATTTCTCTATCTCCAGCTCTAAATAATTTCTGTGTTTCTCAAGAATAATTTAGAACCATGGTTTTTTGTTTCAAATTTGGCTGTTCCACTTTCTCTTTTTCCCCGTCAAATCCTCCCTTTTGTAAGACAAAATAAAACAGGCTCATGAATAATAATTCTTGCTGTGGAAGGGATAAATTTTTAGCGTGCAATAACGACATGGACTGTCCTGTTTAATTTCCAACGCCTGTGCCCTTCAATATAGAGACATATATTTTTTACTGGCCATGCGCCAAAAACAGAAAAAGGGATGAAACGGACAAAAAATTAAAGAAGTACGACCACGTAGATTTTTGACTGCCGCGTTTGGTAACCCGGACGGCAGCTTGCCAGATTGGCAGTGCAGGAGTGATAGTGACCGGAACGGACGTAGGCGGTATTTTTTTTTATATTTGTTTGGCCGGCCGGGGAGGGACTGGGGAGAGTTGATTTCGACAGTGAACTTGTTGATGAGAAAATATGGTGGTCAGTAAGTTGTAGGTGAAATAGGCATCGCTTCTCAAAAAACGTGGGGTAAAAATAGTACCTGCTTTCATCAGCGGCACCAGACGGCGAAATGTGTCAAGTCTCTTCAAGAGAGCGCAGCATCGTGCCGAACAAGCAAATGGTGGTATCGATAGCGTCATTCGATCATAGTAATGGCGACAAACACATTCGGTTGGTCGTATTTGAAGGACTTATTTTGTACTCGATTCTAACCGTTTTCAGTTCGCTATTAGAAATTTGTACGCGGATTAAGAGTTAACCCGACTGGCAATTTCTCGTAACACAAAACCATGCTGTATACTTAGCTCCACTCACAGTTGCAAAAAGAAAAAAACTTAAGTAACCAGGACTGCTCCACCTTTTAAAATTTAAACTTCTAATCTTACCTAGCATTTTTAAGGGATGAATTAAGTATTCTTCTCGTGGTCATTTTGTTCTAGTGACGCTAACTAGTTTCCATCTCCATGGCGACGCTCAGAAACGTAAACTTGGGCTGTGACGCCTTGCCGTTCACTTCATTGGCGATGGCAACCTCTGGCGGTAATCGTTGAAATTAGGTACTTGTTTCACCCAAATATTTACTATTGGGAAAGTAAGTACGGATTACCTATACACTCTACCCTATATGTAGGTATCATATTTATCTACGAACTCTCACAGTACTCTGTTGATGCTTGGCACCACATGTAATTAGGCCTATAATTGCGTGCAGTTCTAGTCCAGTTTATGTTTCTGTAATCGCTATGTAGTTAGACAAAGCAGGCCAGTTTATTGACCTGAAGATGACAAGTAGGCCTTGCACTCTTTAGCATTCTATACGTAAGTTTATATATGCCCGCAGTTCAAACTCTCCTAAATCAAATTATAGTTTGGTAAACATTAAACTGGAAAAAAATGTATCAAGTGGGCGCAATTCAGTAAATTTGGCACAGATAAGTCAGAGAGAAACCAACAATAGATAATGTGGTTACTTTTTTGTCATCAGCGTAAAAAGTAAATGTTGAGTTTCGGTGGGTTGGGAGGTGAATAGATACTATTAGTTGAGAGCTAAAGGATACATTTTCCTTGTATAATCTCTTTCCCCTCTTAATGTGTGGTTTTATGAAAATGGTTATAATTCCGAACGGTGTTCCTTTTGTTTTGTACAACACGGTGAATACTGTAGAGTTATTCATCAATTACTCTTGCCTTTTTAACTGTATATGGTCGTATGTTTGTTGACGTGTTTATTTAAGTGAACTTCACGTCACTTAAAAATACGTTGCGTCACGATTTACTTAAGAGTGTAAATAGGCTTTCTGATCGCAAAAAAATCTTTTGTCCCAGAGAACGTGGATGATGCTTAAGCAATTAATGACGAAGTATATATAGGTGCCATCCTCCTGTTGTTTTAAGATGTTTGGTTGAGTTGAAGCACTGCAGATAAACCAAGGGATTAAAAAAGCATAATTTGAAATGAAGGGTGTTCCATTATTTGACGGCACGGTGTTTTATTCTTCGTTTGTGAAATTCAAAGTGCATCTGTTTGAAAGCAGTGTTACACGAACGTGACTTTATCTCAAAGTAAAGTCTTATTTGGCTTAACTCCTAATTCGTCGTGAAGATAGTATTTTCACCAGGAGATGTTCACTACGACATGCATTGTAGCTTTGATAGGAAGATACAGTATAGGAAGTATAGGTTTCCAGTATAGGCAGATATTTTAGGAGGGTCTGTCTCAAAGCAGCAATGGCAGATACATTGCTAGACATTGCGTGTAAATTGGGTGATGATTATATGTCATCCTGTCCGGGGTGTTTCCTTTTTTGCAGGAGGTACAGATATACGATAAGCTCTAGATTTGGGGTCTGGTTAACATCTCTACAATGTGTGGCGCAGTGGCAACCCGGGCCACTCCCCTGTGACTTAGGTTGGCGCTAACTCAAAACACGCCATTAAATCTCAGCACCCCCCCCCCTCCCAGATGGTTTGGTGAACTGTTTTTTACGCAGCTCGTGTGGGACGGGGAAAAATACATGGAGTCTGGATTTTATTTACTTTCACCTGGAGGCGAGAGTGTTAAACAATAATTTAAATATAAGCTAACCTTTTATCGAAATTTGGTAATGGAAAATTGCTCGTGTGCTACACAATCTGCATTTCATTGCACGATTCACATGTCCACAATCATCTTCTCTCCAATGCCAATAAATTTAAATTACACTACGAATCATGCAAGGAATTGCTCAGAATATGTAGCACTACAAGTAATTTTCCATTACCAAATTTCGAGACGAGACTATGAAATTAAATTACTCTTCGACTCTCTCACCACCAGGTGAAAGTTAATAAAACCCAGACCCCCTTTATGCATTTTTCTTGACATCTTCTTGTGCTTTCAGCATAAAGACACTACCCTCCACGTTCTTTTTACTTGACTTGGATAGTTTTGGTTTTCCTTGTACTTGATGCAATTTTAAAGTGTTTGTTCTTGTGTTCTGTTCGAAACGTCAGGTGTAGTGTTTTAATTTGTACACTTTTTTTTGGCTTGTTTAGGTGTTACCGTAAATCTCCTATTAACAGCCCTGGCAAAGCTACGGCCTACTCCCCTCCCCCCTCGGCCCTCCCTCTCTAAAATGCTTTTAAGTCAGAAATTGTGAAATAAACTAGTTACAGCTCCCTTTTAAATCGTCATTTTTCTGCTGGAGATAAACTAAAAGTCTCATTCATTCATGAAATTCAATGAGTTATCCCCTTAAATCGTGGTTTTTCTGCACCAAAATTAACTAAAATCTTAATTGCTAACCTGTTCTACTCAGGGAAGCTTAGGTTGTTAGTTTTTAAGTTTGGTTTTTAACTTTAAAATGTGTGTGCGTATGGGTGTTGTGCCTTGCTTGATGTGTGTGCTAACTACTTTGCCCTTGATAACGGGGTGCAGCAATCCCCGAAACGTGTTTTTACTGCATATTTGTGCACTTTCTAGGCTTTTTAATGACTTGCTATATCTTTGGTGATTTTAATTTCATTCTCATTCTTGTTTGGGATGATAGATAGCAGTATTGTTCAAGCTGTTCCTAAGGTATTTTTCGGACTTAGCAACTGAAAGAAGTTATGGTTAAAACCGTTTTCGAATTTCTTTGATTTGCATGCCAGATCTGACGGAAAAGGTTTCTATGCTGTGATCATGGTTCATAATTGTTAGGGGCCTGCTGAGCGATTATACTGTGTTGGCTTCTATGCTAGGAGTTCGTCATCATTTGATGGTTACAAGATTGCTGTAAAGCAAAAGGTAAAAAAAAAAATAATAATAATACACTGCATTAAAGAAAATCCATCACGTCATCGAAATAAAAAAAAAAAGCATTGTAAGATGTCTGCTAGGCTACTAAGCTACCCAAAGTATGAGGAAAGTAGTGCTGGAGGGAACATCAGGCACCACGTGTTGCCTGTACGTTTTGTTAGTACCACACCTTTTACGGATTTTCATTGTTTCACTGATTGTCAAGATTTCATTTTAATGCTGTGCTTCGTCTAGCATTGGTTTGGGCGAAATTGCCCTAATTGATAGAAGATTAAGAAATCAATTAGTAAGCGAGGTCACATCAGACGTTGCATGAGAGAGAGTGTGTTCGCTTCAGCTTGCTTTTGGTAATTGACTAGCGGAGGAAATGCGCATTGGCTTGATGGTGCAGTGCTGGCCTGGACTCCCGCATCTAGATCGATAAACCAACAGAAGGAAGAGAGACTGGATTCGTCACTAGACAGAACCACGTAAAACCATCCTATGGACCATTCTACTACGACTGTGACACGCATGGGCTACTTCTGTCCGACTTCCGTGTAAACACGCTTGCGTTACCAGGCCACAAATGGTTAAGGGGAGGTTGTAATAGCAGTTACTTTACATAAACACTGTAAATTTAACTAAAAGTTAAATGACATGTTTACGTGTGTACAATATGAAGAATGAGGGCTGACATATAATCATGTATTGGGACGCACTTCAATGTTCTGCAGCTAGGGAAGGCTATAACTGCCACATTCCAGATCTCCACTCAAGAGCCAAGTCGTGCTAAGGGTGAGTGCAAGGGTCAAAGCGCCTCTATAGAAATACCGTCAGATGTTAAGACACTCACCTATGATTTTGTTGTTGTACTAAAATTGTTGACCCTTACTTTACATGTCTGCTCTCACACTCGAGTAGATTTCTAGAATACGGCTGTTAGTCAAGGTAAACTTAAAATTCGAAAATCGGCAGCAGCCGTTTACAGTGGTAATTACCAAACATCTTGCTTCACACTTTTGCCACCATGAAGAGCACAACTATTATTCAATTGTTGTTAGTAGGTGCTTCTGATGAAGTTGAACGGGTTCTTTAAGAACAATTTTTACCAAAAATTCGAGTTGAACAATTGTTGTTCTCTTCATGGTGTTAAAAGTGTGAAGTTTGAGGTAAGAAGACTTCAATCTATTTTTCCTAACGTCATGTCATCACACTTTAACGAATTGTGTATATGGATCACTACGTGATAAAATTCGAAACATGCAACTATAGCTTTTTGAGTGGTCCAAGTTACCTTGACCACAGCGAGCGAACAAACATAGCCGAGTGGTTAGCATTGTTGTCTTCCAACCAGCAGACTGCTGGAGAGAATCTCGTGACTAACAAAGTTACTTTACGAAATTTCTTGAAATCAATGTAGTCATTAACGGCTTTACTTCTCTGGCGTTACATTTTGGGTAATTTTGACGCCGTTAAATCGCGTTAGCAACAGCATTGCCAAGCTTAGGGCAAAATTATTTCGCATAATTCACTAGTATAAATCTGAACAGGGGTGGCAGCTTTTTTTTAAACCTTTTCAAAGCCTTCCATTGATTTTTACCACACTGGTATGCCAATGCATCCAACCCATCCGTTTGCAACAAACTCGCTGCTTTGATGGCAGTAATGTAGTTACTATAGTTACGGTGAAAATCCCTAGGAATAGCTCAAAAGCCATCGCAATATGGCGTCTACGCATTAAGTATTGTTAAAGCACATATTGTATTAAACCATGTTTATAGATTAGGGTGAGTTTGGGTCTGTATAGCACCCTACTATATGGACACGTTTAGGGGTCACTATTTTAGTTAACAGATGCCTTTTGGAGGGCGCAACCAGTTTTGCACGCGATGTTTTGTGCCCTCCATGGCTTAAGTCGCTGTGGGACCATGAACAATAATAACATGATGCAAGAGGGGTGGATTCTATTTCAGAGTAACCGTTTCGGACAAGAGGGGAAGCGGGGTAAGTAAATTCGGAAGTGACACGTATATTGGAATAACTATCAAAATGACTGGATAAAGAGCAAAAAAGTCATTAGAAGCTAAATTCGGAATGTCAGGAAAAATCACCCGGATGTTCCCAAATTGTTACACTGTTTATCGGTGACGAAGACGGAGGGGAGGGGGGGAGTTGACGTTTGTGACATTTTATAGGGAAATGGGTTGGGGAGGGGGGGGGCGTTGGTTGTGACAAAGTTTGACGGGGAGAGGTGACGACATTTGCGTAAGGCCTCCATTACTCTGCATACAAAAGTGATGTCACACTTTGATGTAAGTACACTACTGATTTGGCCCCTAACGATAGCTGAAAATTACGAGAGAGAATGACTCGTCCAAACACTCTTAAATAAATGAAAACACGTGGAAGAGCAAGCCTTACAGTGGAGTTCCATTTTCGAAGAACTAAAAAAAATTAAAAATTAAAAACTAAGTAACAAGCAAGGGCTAAGAAGGTATCCATATTAGCGTAAGTAGGTGGGAGGGGGGAGGGGAGGCTTTTTATTATTCAGATTAGGGAATGCCAACTTTTCTACCCTCGTACAGTCTTTTCTATGTTTATTTTTAACTGACCACCCAGGCCTTAATTCCTCTGCCTCAGTTTTCTTGCACACCACTCATCCAGCCCATCATCCGTTTCTCACGCTTCCCTCAATATGGCAACAAGTTTTTGTTTTTAATTCAAATTTGAGCAAAATTGTAAAGTTGTGCTCTGAAATACCCTCTGTTGCATCATGCTCGAGTTTTGCAATTCACCGATAAAAAGCCATTTATTTCCATTTACAGTAAGTGGCAGCAGGGTTGATAGCCTTTCATGATCCGCACCAAAATTAATATCTCAATGCTTTTCTCTTCAGGCAGTACGTACGCCAATAAAAATTGCTCGGGAGGGAAGCGGTTGACTCGTAGTAAAATGGCGTCGTGGTGCTAACGCTTGTTTGAAATGTTTGCAATTTATGTGTGCTAAACTGTTTAACTTTTAATAAAAAAAAACTGAAGCTCTTGTTGGGTGTGAGTGACGTTTAGAAGGAGTTGTGTTTTCGACTGCTAGCCTTTGATTGCATGTTTACTCAGCCGAATTTTTCTTTTTAGACGTAAATGTTAGGCTGCCTGAGCGGGAAATAAACCCTCGACCTTTGAGATCAAAGACGAAAGTCGTTCTGCTAAGTCATACTGACATGACCTAGAATTTTGGCCGTATCAGTATGACTTAGCCGTAGTCCTTCGTCTTTTGGTCTCGAAGGTCGGGGATACAATGTCTGACATTTAAGTCCGAAAGGCAACGGAAATAGGTTTGCATCTGTATTCGTCTGTATTTATGATGTATAAACCACTCTGACTACGTCTAAGTTGTTTTAAAATTGTAATAAATGTAAGCACATGCAAGGTCTAGAACTGCAAGTAAATGCTCGGGAAGGCTTTTATTTTGAGGTGAAACACTTTATGTAGGCCTTCCAATGTGTTTAAGTATTACTGGTTTTAAGTATTGCTAACTAAGGTAGAGCTGAGACGGACAAATGCGCACCGCAAGAGGAAAACCCTAAAAATAGGTTCACTCAGCAGGGATTGCTTGCATCGTGAGTCCGTTAAGAGTCTTCAGTATCAGAGAATGACCAATACTGGACCAAGCCAAAGTATAACGATGCACTAAACGCGTTCCCTTGAGGGACAGCCAAGGTTTACGTCAATCGACTTGAAAGTTGCCCACGCCCTACCTTCCTCTGTCCGTAATTAAAATGGATGCGGTAGGACGACATTTGTCGAGGGCCAACGAAGACAGTCCATTTGTGATTAAAATGTAGCGTGTGGATTCCCGTTGGTGGTGGCTTTTACGACCTGAATGACTCTGTAAAACTCGGTAAAAGTTTCAGGTTTAGGTTGTTGCCTGAACTGCGACAGAAAGAGAATATCTTATACATTGGTGGCAGATTAGAGAAGGTTGACGCACAAATGTATTTGCAGATAAACAGTTAATGCATGATATAGGTGATATGGAATTTAACAGAATTGGCAAATGGACTGTTATTTATGCAGTGTGGCAGTGAGAAATCATTTCGTAGATGCCCCAGAGACGCTCAGGAAAGGCGGGAGACACTTATTTTTTCCAGGGATGTGGTTTTTGTGGAGGGGTGAACAATTTGACGACAAAATAGTTTTGCAACTTCCAATTCACGAAAAGTGTGAGATGGCTCAAAATGTTCTGTATGAATAATAAGAAAGATAATTGAAAAAAAAAAAAATAAATAAATAAATATACGTAGTGATATTTTATCAAAAACTAAAACTAATATTAAAAAGAATAGAGCAGCGACAATACTTGCCACGAGGCTAAGAGGCATCTGGAGACAGTCGTTGGGCTAGGTGCATGGGGCACTGGATATATGCAGGGATAAAAATAGTAGCGTAGTTTATCAAGGCAATGCTGTTGAGCTGGTTTCTTCGGCCTTAATAATGCTCATTTTTTTTTTTTGGTATTTGGCAGATGCTACAATTTTAAGCAAGTGAAATCTTTTTTTGTCCGCTTTCTAACCATAGTTATATGTTTTGCAAGCGTAAGGAATTGGACAAGATAACGTTTTTTAGGCCTAAGAAAATCTGTTCTCACAGCCGGCTTGACTAAAAACGCAGTTGGTTTTTTTTATCACCAACTTTTATCTAGTGCCTCTTGCAGCTAGCTCAATGTCTCGCTCCAGAAGTTAGCCTCGTCACCATTATGGCTTTATTGTCACTGCTCTATAGTTGACTCTTGAAAGAAGTGTTGTGTGCAAACTAAAACATTCGACAAGGTAATTTTCAAATGTTTTCTTAAGCCGTTAATTGACAAAACCGAGTGTAGCAATGGTCTGGTTTTAGATTTTGTTTTTTAACCTTTTTAATCAGATAAGTTTTTTTTATAGGATTTTTAATCTGGTTGTTCTTGTTCATCTTGAACGTCTTTCCGTTCTTAATAATGTTTTGACAGATACGGTATCCGCAAATATGTAACACTAGTGTGTTTACCGCTCAAACTGCTTTAAAAGCATGAATATAACATTTGGGAATAATATATCACGTAGAGCGTGATCTCTTTCGCAGTCTTGAAGCATGAGATAACGTCTAAACGTATTTAAACATGCTTTATTCGGGGCATGAAATTTTAAAGTGTGTTTTGACTGGCATCGCTTGGTTTAAATAAAATAAGAACGGGTGGGACCTGGTGGGGTGGGGGTGGGGAAATGTAGTTTCTCAAACAAGGGTAAGGGAGGCGGGAGAGAGGGGAGGGGTGGCAGAATTTGGCAGGTGGCGTTCCATTCTCGTTATTCAGTTGCTCTAACGGAACTGACGCCGAAGCAGCGTAAGGGAATTAAAATTGCACCGACGCCGCAATTGTGCCGTTTCGTTGCCGTATTGTAGAATTGTATAGGCTCGTCCATTTCGAAAGGAGTTTATTGAAGGAAGGTAGAGTGGGTTGAAAGGAGGAGCATCTAGTGACAAACCAGGAAAGTTTTTCTCTAAAATTTGTTTTACTATTTAAGCAAAAGAATTTCATTTTGTTGGAAGTGCAATTTTTTGGGCTTTATACTCAAGATAGTAAATGGAATTACAGCAAACATACGAGCACGATCATTATACAATTAAGAAAAATTATTTCCAGTCTTTATATAATCACGAATGAAGAAATTAAAAATGGTTTGAATGTGTCGAAGGTATGGTATTGAAGTCTATGGCTTCGCATCAAGCTCTGTATTATCTAAACTTCCAAAAGCACGAAAGAAAATCATTAAGTCAGTGTTTAGAGGTAAAATTTGTGGGAAAAAAACTAATAAATTATTCACTAATGAAACTTTTAAGGATTACTCAACTAAGAGACTGTGTTGTGACCCTCAGCAACTATAAGATTAAAACTAACGTGAAGTCTAAAACTTTATACTTAAAATCACTTTCACCATTTTCAAAAATTGTGTATGAAGAACGTTGAGACACTAAGAATTGAAGAAGACGCTAAAAGCATGCGAACCTTTTAAATACAGGTGGACATTTTTCTCCTTTCCTTAAAACTTTTTATAGTTTGACCCACTCTCTGTATTTTGTATAGGTATAAACTTTCTTGTATTTCAGACATTGCTTTCTACTTTAGTTCACCATATTAGTAATATTATTATTAAGTACCTTTTTTCAATTATGTGTATTTATTGAACATTAAAGATTCGTGTAAGTTTGACATAAACTTCGAGTCATTAAGCAGTAATCTATCTAGACATAAATCACTGTAAATAATATTAAGGAAAATTGGAAATTAGCCATCAGCGAGAATTATACACAAGAAATAACGTAGTTCGAATCCGGGTCATGCCACTCCGACGAAACGTAAGTGCATAAAGGTGGCTTATTGAACTACGTTATTTCTAGTGTATAATTTTCGCTAATGACTAATTTCCAATTTTCAGTAATCGATCATTCATTCACTATTTCGCCCGCTAGTTTGTCATGGGCTACGAACTCCTTCGCATGTCTGAGGTAAGGTTTGGAACTAAAATTTTTAACTCCCAATCGAATTCAAATTTCGATAAATGTGAATCGAATCCAAAGTAGTTTACTTGCTATTTCGGCTGGTTTTTAGTAGCTGTACAGCAAGCCAGAACACGCTGTGCTCAACACTCAATTCATGTGCACGTCAATTGTTTACATTGGTTAATTTCTAAATGTTGGGTTCTAAACAGCATGGAATATCCCCTCAAAGCTGGATACGATTCACTTCACTCAGAATTTTCACCCATTTGTAGATCATTCCCATAAAATTTGCGTATGTGCAGATTAGTTGGAAATTCACGAGTGGCGAATGGCATATAATACGTAAAGAGTGCTGTCTGAGCAGCAGCAATAACTATTTACCTATAAAGGGATAGCTAATGCAATTGAATGTTTTATATCATGTTCTTAAACACTTGCGAGTAGACTGCCACTCGGTGTAGTGTAGGGCCTAAACTGATATGTCTTGCCCCTATTTATAGCATTTCACCCCCCCCCCCTTCCCCCTCCTGACAAACTAAATTATTAACACAAGTCAACTGTCTGGGCCTTTAGGATCCGATCATTAATTTCTCCGAGGGGGACCCAGTAGAAATTTGGGTTCATGGATTTGTTGGACCCTTTTGAGAAGGGTCATACATTTTTTGGGCCCATTAAGAGATGGGGGGGGGGGGTGACAAAAAAACACACTGACCAAACTGGAGGAAAAAATTATTTTTGGACCTTAAAAATGACATTTTTAGCAGTCGAAATTTCTAAATACGCCGTTGATTTACCCCCCCCCCCCCCAACACGTCAAATTGGTTTTTATAAGATTTTAACGTTATTTGTACTATCATAATAATTCTTTAAAACTACTTTCTAAAAATGTTCTTGGGATATTTTTCATGTTGCACGTGTTGAAGGGTAAAAGGGCATGCTGACTCGACCTGTTTTATTATTGCCAATAAGCATTCCTTACATAAAAAGTTATTCTACCGTCATGAATCTTGGTCCAAAGATTGTTTAAAGAACACTTCTTGGAATACAAAGAAAAATTGGAAATAAGCCATCATCGAAAATCGTTGAACTGGTGATGGATTGGTTCGAATCGGGGTCACATCACTTGAAGGATACTTGATCGATCCCGGTCACTTTATGAAGCATAAGGTGGCTGACTGTTATTCTAGTGTTTGATTTTCGTTCCAATTTTTACAGCGACTTATGTCTATTTATTTATACTTCTTTGAATGTTTTCAAGAACACATTTTATTTCAGAGTTCGTTTTCCACACAATCGGGAACTTCTCGATGCGAATTGCTATTTTTTAATTAGTCGAGAGCAAATTGTCTACAACTTAACCTGAAAGGGCGTAAGAAAAGCTTACTTTTTGTGGTGGGCGGGGGTTCAAAATATCTTTGGATTTAATGGGGGGGGGGGATTTTTCCAGAATCTTGCCGGGGGGGGGGGTCATAAAAAACTAGCAGTCACATTTTTTTTTAACTCCCCCCCCCACCCCCACCTAAATATCGACCGGTCCCTTATCAAAGATTAATGCATTGCAAGTTAGTTAGAGCAGCTGTGTCGAGAATACAGCAAAACGGACTAGTAAGTTGTACAAGGTCAGTTGAGGGAACGCATTTTGAATTTGGTGCCATTATTAAATAAATATTATGATGTCTATGCAGAGCCAAGTATGACAAAGTTGCTGAGAACTAGGGTGAATGGTTGGTGCGCACAAAGTGTTGTACAAAAGTATTGTTACAAGACAGAGCCGACCACTGTGGTTACCCGTTTTCAACTCTGGTTTAGATCTTCCAGGTCTGGTTTAGATCCGATTCAAAAGAGTACATGTATTATGTACGAAAATATGACTTTAACATGGAAGACTATGTTAAATTTTGACAACAACCGAAGTTAAAGCTCCAACTATCTTGCGTTATTTTTTGGCCTGAAAAAAAAAAGATCTATCATACATCGGAACGAGTATATGTAAGAGTTTTTTCTTCTTCCCCGTGGCTTTAAACTTTGAATTTCAAACACAAGCTCGAATGACTAACAATGCCAGTAGCTGCAAACTAAGTTGGCAAAATTTTTGACCTGGTTTTCCTTATTTATTCGTCAGTTATTTATTTTACCCTGTGGCCTTGCTGCCGTTTTCAATTCAAGTCCCGTATGCATAACAGTAAAATGGAAAGTGTGCCGTTTGTGCTTTTGCCCTGAACCTTTTCTAGGTTTTTAAAGTGAAATAACTTTACCACGGAATAATGTTAAAAACGCTGAGTACACGTGGTGTTGCTGGTTACGATTAAGAAACTTCGATCTTGTGAAGGTTGTCAAGTTTCTGAAAGTCGATAGGCTCTAGACTTCATTTTTTTTTCATTGTATTCTGCTTTTCTGAAATTTAGATTGTTTTAAAATTGATTTAACGTCAATTCAACACCTCATTTTGCCTGACGTTTATTCTCTGTAGCCACAACTTGTGCATTTTATTCTTGTATGTCTTGTCACATCTTCTGCATTTTATTCTTGTGGCTCTTTGGCTGCATCTTTGTATTTCTCTTGTTCTTTAACCGTATCTTCTGTTTTTTTCTCCTCCCGTGTGTCTTTTTAGCCGCATCGTCTGGAGTTATTTTATGTGGCTCTCATTCCGCGTCTGCTTGGCCTGTGCGTCACCCCTTCTCTTCCCCTTGCTAGCTTTTTCTACTGGTTATATGTCTATACCTTTACAGCTTGGTATTGTTTTGTTGAGCTAAATGAGTTCAGATTTGTCAAATTTTGGGCTCAAATAACGGTCATGTTGCCGTCCCTTACCTTTCATATATTTTCTTTTCATTATTCAAGACGTAACAGTGGACTGACAGTGGACAATGAGCTGGAAGGTTTTGCAAGTTGAAACACCTTTAACACTGTATAAAAAGAGTCGGTAGATTAAGAATAGCACATACATGATTAACAGTGTATAGTTCAGTTTTGGAAGACCAGGTTGGGGAATCACGAGTGCGAAGCACGAGGAACTTTCCTGGCTAAGACGCGGGTATAGTCCTGAGTCGATATAAACATAAGCCTTTGAATTTTGCTTCAGGGAAAGACCGAACTCTTCTTCTTTAATTTTAGGCATTTGAAAAGCACTATCAGGTTAGACTGTGACTTAGGTGTACTCATTGGTCACCGTATAACTACCGGATCGCTAAACATACGATGGTCTTGACTAGGTTATCATTTTAGCATTGTGTTGGTGTATATGATGCGGCGTTCTTGCGTAATTATGAAAATTCAATCGTTGTAAAACAATGTGGGGTTTTAAATCTCAACCCACAGCAAAAGTGTGGGTTGTCTGAGTAACTACATGACACTGCTACAACCCACAGTTTTAGTATGGCACTGTCTTACCTGACGTCACTAACATGCATTTAATTTAATTTTATTATTGTTGTTTCTGCACTGAACAAGCAGCGTTTCACAATACAAAAGACCTAATAGCGAAGTGTTAACTAAAGTGCCATATTAAGTTGTCGATGGTTGACAGTCGTCCTTGCAGCATTCTTCGATGAAAACAACTTAACACAAGAGAAATAAATTGGGAAATGAAGTGATAACTGCGAGTTATAGTGCTAGTGTTACTTTTGCAAACAGTTTAAATATAGAAATGCCGACCTGAACACTAGATAGTGATTTGTGAAGTACTTGAATTAAAAGGATTTGCGCGAAACAGCATTTGCATCATTTACATAGGTTCGGGTCACTGTAGTAAAACCAACTGGCACGAGAGAAAAACAATAGGATAATTTACATACGTTTGAACTAATGTTGCAAAATTGAGCCGTAGAGGAAAGCCAACCTATAGAGGCATTTTAAGAAATTGTCGTCCTTTTCAGCAAAGGGACTGTAATGGTTTAAATTATGTGCTCATTAACTTTGTTGATATTTCTGCCTTCGCTGCTTTAACAAAAGACTTCTACGATGATCAGTGAATTGGAATGAGCAACCTAGACTTAGGCTTAAATTTGTAGTCTACATATTGTTATGTGCAAACTTTTTTGAATGAGACAAATACTCTTCAGCTTTAAGCCTGCATGTCTCCTTTGACATCAAGTAGTAAATTCCACGTATTTTAGCTGACCGCATGGATTCGATAGGTTTAGTAGAGATAGCTTGGGACTAAAGAAAATTCCGTGTAAAGGAGAGAATTGCTAGTTAAATCAGACGAAGTATTCCCTCGGACGTGAAATATTAACTCGATCCACCCTTTGATAGAATTGTTCTTAGTTTTCTGAAGAGAAATTCTTTGTGCTATACCATTCATTATACGGTAAACCCCTTTTGCCTTTCATTTACAGAATGGTGGCTTTCATAAAGTGTAGGTACTCCTTTACTTGGATTCTAACTTTACCCTAGGGGAAGTTAGAGAGGTGAATCAAAAGCCATTTCCCGCTCCGATTACCGCTAACCGCCAGGCAAAGCGGCCAGGTCTCTGCAGCGAACGAGTTCTCCTTCTTTCCGTTTCCAGAAGGAGCCTTTGGCGGCCAAGCCTAGGCACGAAATCTCTCTGGATCGGCTGCGCAAGGTACCGACAAAACTGCCATAATTCAAACTGCCGACATTTTGGGGTGGCGCAGTTTTCTGGGCTCAACGACTGGTGGCTTACTGCGGGTCTTGCAGCACCTTTAGCGTTCTCTGAGGAGCCATTGGGTCGGTCAGGTGGTCGTGAAGGTGAGGTGAAGTGGGGGTGAGGGGGGGAAGAGAAGGGGGTGTGCCAAGTGCGTGGCCTTTCGCCAACCCGCGATGCTGTCTGCAGGGGAATTGAAGCTAAAGCCGCTCAGAGACCCTTTAAAGCCTTAACACCGAACGTTTGTTTGCCCATACTGTTCGGTTTTAAGACTTAAAGGTCAGCTTGTGGGATAATAAAATGAAGGTGAATCTGTTTGTGTCGTTCTCTGGGTAAGTTTAGCTAACCCTATCTAAAATTGTAGTAACGTTCTTTGTCCCTAAATGCTATCCCACGTGTTATAAAGTAGGGAATTAGTGTTGGGATATTATCGCTATGATGAGTATTAACGATCTCTCAAAGCATCCCACATATCCTGTGGAACAGGCGAAATGATACCAAAAACCATGGGAGGTAATCAAGACAAGTCTTGTGTAGGTTATCGAGTTCTTGAAAGACGTTAAACTTTACATTCTATTTTATTATTTTTCACTGCATTCTGCTCTCTGAAGATTAGATTGCATTTAGTTAAATAAATATCAGTCAAAACCTCATTTGTCTGACGTTTCTTTTGATTTCTTTTGTCTGTGTGGCTTTGTATAGCCGCGTCTTCCGCATTGTGTTCCTGTGGCTCCTTAGCCGTATTTCCTTTTTTTTCGTTTTCCTGTGGCTTTGTATTCCTGTGGCTCTTGAGCCGTACTTTTTTCTTTTCTTTTCGTATTCGTGTGGTAGCTTTGGCTCTTTCGCCGTATTTTCTTTATTTTCGTATTCTTGTGACATTGTATTCCTGTGGCTCTTTAGCGCATGATTATTATGTGTGTAGCTTTTCAACTGTGAATTGTTTTGTTGACCAACATATAGTCAGGTTTGTTAGATTTGGGCCTAAATAACCAACGTGTTGACATTTCCTTCCTTTAATATCTTCTTTTTCTTTATACCTGAAATAAATAGAATTTTAATAGAATTTTTTTAAACCCTTGCAATAGATACGAACGCAAACTTATTTCCATTTTCCTTTTGACGTTAGCTGTCTGAAACTGATTTTCAGACTCCACTCAACGTAGTTTACTTTGTGCTTCCACTGTGACTTGCTCCTCCGTTTTGAAATTTGCTGTCTTCAAAAGCGTTGCAAAGAATATTTTAAGTTGCATTTAGATTTAGTTAAGCGACACAAGCTATACTTGTAGTTATCATTGATTCTCATCTGAAAACAACAAGCAAATAAACAAAAAATACTGCGTATTAAATAAGTCTTTAAACATACCACGGATAGGACGGTGTCAGTAGATCGGGTACATACGCGGACAACTTTCCATCATGCATGGTGGTTGAAGGGTAGAAAAATGTCGTATGGAAAAAATGAAAAAGTTTCTTTTCCAAATATGGGCACTTTCATAAACACACCAAACAACTGAGCGCTGAAGCCCCACCTCATCTAAGTAGTTGGTAAACACTCGGTGAATTGCCCGGTACCCCAGGGTGACGTCACCGCTGAAGCATCGTACTCATAGAGGCGGTCTTTGCGCTAAATCCACCGACAAAGATGGCGAACAGGCAGTTGTTATTCGCTAGGATTATTATGCAAACATAACTCAAAAATTGGGGGTACTGTCATCCCACAGAGGGTCCCTACTAAGGAGATAACATCTATTAAAGAGAAATGGATTTATCGCCCGGTATTTACATTAAAACAGCTTAGTAACGGGCCTTGGCAACGCACACATGACTGGTGAGTATATTTGAGGTACAAGTAACTTATGGTAAGCATCAGGAACGTGCAAATTCCAATTACTTGCATCGAGCCCCTTCAGAAAAAACCTCGAGTAAGTCTACCCTCTTGCTACTTTTTCCGACACCTTTTTGGTGTAAGGCTCCTAATTGGTCTTATTCTTAATCCAATAAGCAAACACATTTCCCAACTCCTTGAATGTTTCGTTCCATTCGGCCACATTTTCCTTTTGGCCAAATCAGCGTTGTAGAGTTATGAACGTGCCATTTGGTTACAGCGTTAGTACAGATGGTGTCATTGTTCTGTCGAAACAGAATGCTAAATAATTTTTCGAAATTGGGGAATTATAATTATTAGAACCTTGGAAAGCATGTATTTTCGGGGGGGGGGACAACAAATAGGGAAATTTCGCGAAAATTGTGGAGGGGGGGATAATATTGGGAACGTGTAGTGGAAGCACTGATGTCAAGTGAATAAGAATTAAGTCCAGTAGTAAAATGAAATAGTTCAATGATGGGTGTCTATTGCACAAGAACACACAAATTCAAGCACTTCAAATACTTTTTCTAAAGCCAATATAATTTTTCAAAGTCTATTCGAAGATCAACACATTTTTTTATTCAATAAGGACCTTTCTTAATCGACTAACTTGCTCAAATGTGGCTGTTTTATTAGAGGAGTCAACATCATCTCAACACTAAATTGTTCAAGTCTTAATCGTGCGCTGAAAAAACATCAATGGAGGAAAAAATGTTGACGCAATTTTTTTTTTTATTGTTTGCTCTGAAAGGTTAGGTCAGTTACCGTGACTAATTTTACCGGGCAGGGCAAGGAATTTCATCAGGAATCTCTTGTTTTCCTCAGCTGTTTTTTTAAACTAGTTTAGTTTTAATAGTATAGTAACCAGATGATGAAACCTTAACCTATTATCCCTAATACATTTGTTGTTACGGTGGAGCAACAAAATTTAAAAGATAAGGTCGACTTAACTTGCTCAATGCTGTAGCATTATTTTAAATTTCGATAGAAAATTAAATTCAAAACCTTTCAAAGACGTAGCGAACAATTTCAAGGAATTCGAGGCGTTTCATTTTTTCTTAACAAATTCAAATACGTTGTGCGAACCCTATCCTGGGAAATACCCGCAGTTAATACCCATTTTTCCTCGATAATTTCCCTCTTGTACAATTTCCAGCAAAAAAAATGTATCATTGGCATGCCTTCTCGTTCATACGTCGTCCACTTATGGACCACTTCTATTTTCGCTTCCTTCGACCATCTTAGATATGTTAGGCTATTCACGTATTTTGCTGGGATGTGTGCTGAAAGGGTGGCGTGTTTGCTGTCTGGTCAGGCAAGGCACATAATTCAAACTTGCCACGCACGTCCTTGTTTGTTGCTCCCCTGGCTCTGCAGGTGACCGTTAATAATGTGTCAGGTGAATCAGGACACGTTTATTTCGACCCTGGTGTAATGGCCGACCTGCCTCTTTAGATGGTGCTGCCTATAAATAATAACGAAACCAGAATTACTCGACAATGGAATAGCCGCAATGGGTGCTTGCGGCTACTTTTGGCGGTAAACATTGGCGCAGTTGCTTGGCTCATTTTGTTTCAAGTTATTACTCGCTCTTATGACTGACTGTTTTAGAAGTAGATTTAACGGCGATGACGTATTAACTCCTCGGTCTGTTGAAAGAAAGTATACAGCACGGAATCAATAGTAAAACCACAAAGGAACGGTTAAATGACAACTGTATTCGTAATTTACGGTAGAAACTTTACCAGGTAATCAAGAACTCCAAAAATGCTGATTGAATGATGTACTTTGTTTCATCGTATCATATGTTATTGACAATAAAAATCTGACTGGTACCTGGAAGTAAACCTGAATCGTAACCTTCTTAGATCTAAGTGACCAGTCATTTATTTATCTCTGGTCGCGCCATTAAGCCTCAATTAAGCCTTTAAGCCATTAAGCCATTAAGCCTTATCTCTGGGGGGGGAGGAAATTGGGGAGGGTCATGGATTTTTTGGACCCCCTCAAGTAGGGATCATACATTTTTTACGCCCGCCGAGGAGGAGGAAAAAATAAAAACCACCGGCAAACTGGAGGAAAAAAATCATCGTTCAGCAATCAAAATTTTGAAAAATGCCGTAGCTTTTGAGGCCCTCATCGTGTAAGGTTTAATAAGATTTTGACGTTATTTGTAATAATATCCGGAGAATAGTTCTTAAAAAATCTAAAAAAAAATCTTTGCACCATGGGGTATTTTTCATGTATAAGGTGTCGATGTTGTGAAGGGTATGGACAATGCATCGCTTGCCTCTACCGTTATGAAAGACGGTAGGTGGTTGAAAGAACACTTTTTTGAACGTTTCAAGAACATACTTTAAGGGTCGGCTCGTTTTCTACGTAATTAGGAACCTGTCGATGCGAAATGCTAATGTTTAATTGTTCCAGAGGAAAACATCTACACTTAACAGGAAAAGTCGCAAGAAAAGCCTATTTTTTTTCGGTGGGGGTAGGGCGGGGAGGAATATTATTTTGATCTTGGGTGGGGGTGATAGTTTTTTTTCTGGGAGGGGGGGAGGGGAATCACCGAAATTTGTAGGTCACATTTTCAATTCCTCTGCCCCAGACGTAAATAATAACGAACCCTAAGCAACTTATTTACTGAGTGAGAATAAAAGTCAAGACCTTCTAAAATTCCTTAAAGTGGATACATTTTTATAGAATGCATTTTTCCCGACCGAAAGAAGAAGAAAGCCGTAATATTGTCAACACTTCTTCCTTCCTTCCTAGTAGAACTATTTGCTAGATCCTAAACATAAAAACCACATTTTCCTCTCCTTTCCTCAAAACCACGTTTAGTTTTCAATTCTTCATCTAAAGTCAAACATCTCAGAGGCATATAATTATAATAAATTGAAGATCTTATGGTCAGCATTTTTTTATGAGAAAAAAACAATTTTTTTTGTTTGGTATTGTCTGATTTTGTTCAAGTTAAAAAAAAACTACGACGGTAAATCTATTCAAAAATTAAATTTTGAAATGGTGCTGCCAAAGTCAACCTGTTTTAATGTACCGAGAAAACCCTACACTAAATTGAGATTATCATCGTAGGCGTTCTTCATACAGCTAAAAAAAATATAATCATGTAATTTGTCGTAGCATTTATCGTCTTACTTCAGCTTAAATTGCCTTATGCAACTTATGCGCAACTGTACAAAAAAAAAACAAAGGGGAGTCGATTTTAAAATGACCACTCAAAATGAATAAATAAAGGTCACACACATATCGACCCTCAATTGGCAACCAAGTTCAAATCAAAAGACCAGAATTCGACAGAGCCAAGGGCTTGCCGTCTTCTAGACAAACTTTCATTCGTCTCACCTCCCCACTGATATTATCGCTACTTTAGTCTCTTGCATGACTCAACTTCGATGCAGTAGTTGTTGATCGTGCCCATCTGATTGTAATGGCCTCTTCTACAAGGATGTCAAATATTTTATTAATATGTAATTGTGTACCATGCCTGTTCATTCGATCCGATCGATGGTGCCATTCGATATTGGGGGCAGACAATAGTAAACCTGTTACCAAATTATGGATGTGCGGAAGTTAGGGAGAAAGGGAATGAATGTTTGCCTAACTTCATGGTAAAAGTTTGGTGTAGTTTGTAAAGAGAATTATTGTAGGCGTAACACAAATGGCAGAAGTTTGGTGTAGACTGTAAAGGGAATGATAAACTACGTTTACATGACCACTTCGAAGCGCTTCAAGGAGATGCGCAACGCGTCCGTGTCGCCTCCGTGGGTCGTGTAAACACCCGTTTGTAGCACTTTCTTCATCTGGCGATACAGAATTCAAAGCGTTTCACAGAGGTGGATCGGGGATCTTATACGAATCGTCTTTATCCATGTAAACACTCGCAATCGTATTGAGACGTTCGAGAATGCCTGGTAAAGATGGCGGGCACAGTTGCAGCACTCGTAAATTTGTGCTCGAATTTTAGTTAATAAACTAAAAATAAGCTTACATGACTAGGAAGACCAGCAAGTCTTGCATACATTTGGTTACTTGAGTTTAAGTAGACCTAGTTTACTACATACAGGGGGTAGAGCAGCGTAGGACTTTCTCACTCTTCGGCAAAGGGAGGGAAGGAAGGAATGGTTTTCTGAACGTACTGGCATGAAGCGCCTTCCTAATCGCGGTCTTGCGTCTCTTGTAAACAGGTGCCGTTTTCTGATGCACATTTCAAAGCGCGTCGTTAAAACGTGCTTTCTTGTGGCCATGTAAACGTAGTGATTGTTGGCACATCCATGGCTAAAGTTTGGTGTGAATCGTAAAGGGAATGATTGTTGACATAACATCGTTGCAAAAGTTTAGTGCGGACATTAAGTTATAGCCACTTCTGCATCACTGACTAAAGCTTAAAAAATAAGGTGAAAATTATACGTTCTGGAATGAAGTGTAGATTTATTCTGGTCGTTTATGAAGTACCCCTTAATGACCCTGAAGTACACCACATATTGATTACTTCGTAGTATTTTGTTTCGTTAGCACCGTAGTTTAAGATTGTTGTCAGCGTTTTCATTGCAGTTGGCGTCTGTTGTGTGTGATTAATGGTGGACACAATTTTAAACTTCAAACTTTCTGAGTCTGAAAAAGTGGGTAATATTTTTTAGATTGCTGAAAAAATAAGTTAAATAATTCCGAACTATCGTTTAATATGACCATGATGCCACACATTAATAAATAAAACTTCTTTCAAGTGGAGCATCACGACTGGAAAGTTGGGAAATTTATTTCAATTTTTTCAAAATATTCTAAAGAGTTAAATGTTGGATCCAGAAAATGAATTCTTGTCTTTAACTTTTTTTTCTTCAAAGAACTTAGAGAGTTTTCTGATTGGAAGTTTTTTTTTATGGGCCACTTCGTAGTATAGTACCTGATGGCGTGTGTGTCTGACGTTTCATTGGAGATGTTAGCACGAGCCAGTCTGATTAAGTTTTAGACTACTTCTGCTACCAGTGCTTACTGCATTTCTTCATTAGTGTCTCTGTTACTAGTGCTTATTATATTCTTCATTTTTTCCTGGGCTACCTGGTTTACTGCATTCTTCTTCACTATGTACAAATCGTGCACATTTCATTACAAGTGTTCTTCTGTGGTTCCTGCAACCTTGATGACTGTCTGTGCTACAGTTCCACCATCCTTCCGAAAGGTTGCACACTCTGGGAAATCTCTGTATACTACGGTTAGAAATCCATGGATATTCAAGGGAACTCATTAAAAAATCACTGGAAATCCCTGGAAACCTCAAGAAATTACTGGAGATCTTTGAAATCTTGAGCAACCCTCACATTCTTCATGAATATTTGCGCTACCTGTGCTTACTGCATTCTTCATTACTATCCTGCACTTGCCCATAGGCTTCATCACTCATGTATATTACTGTATTCGTCATTACTACCATTGTTATATGTGCTAATCGCAGTTCTTTGACTGATAGGCTTCTAATGTTGGACGTGCAGAAAATGCAGATAATGCGTAATTCACTGGATAAGAGATCCATCTGACAAAGACACGCACAACGCCATTTGAGTGAGTGAAGTGAGCGACTCGGCTGTGTTACCTTTCCTATGTGTGCTTACTGCATTCTTCATTACCTCTTACCTCTACTACCTCTGAGAACTTTGCCTATAATTTTGGTTACGTCAGTTATCAGCCGTATGTAAGTCACCCGGTACTATGAACACACCATCCAGTACTATGTAAGGCATCCAGTACTACGAAGCCCCATTACTCAACCTGGCATGTCGGGATTGTTTCATGAAAAAAAATGCTCTTCTAAAAATGTGTGATTAGGTGTAGATGCTGGAGAGAACGACAAGCGGCTATTCGCAGTATTAATAGCCCTAGAGCTTATGTGGGAAATTTTTGTTTTCATTCTTCAAAATGACCACCATGCTCAACTTACACTGCAAAGTCCTCACCGGAGATTGTGCTTCAGTAATTCAGCAGGTAAGCTTTACTCGTTTTTAAAAGTCGCCGACGAACAAACCGTAGATCTATATCTAACTTAGACGAAGCGGTTTGCTTTAATTCTCGTTATGCCCACATTAGGGCAATGACGTCACTTTCGTTAATCGTCGGACTTTTACGGATACACGAAGCTGCTTCTCGGTCAGGATACGTTCACTGGTGTATACGTGGCATAATATAAGCCTAATGCGAAATACCAATGCTGAAGCAAACGAAATTACAGGTTGGTTGACGAAATATGATGGTGGTATAGCGCTATGCCAAATAGAGGAAAACATCGTACAACCGGAACGTCGTAAAATCGTAAGTGTCGAAAATATCGTATACATAATAATTTTATTGCAGGAAACATGCTCGAAGTTCTGCAGAACTTGTGAGACCAGCAATAAATACGTACAATTAAATAAATTTACATACAGAGTTACCATATTAGTATTTCGCTATGAAAATATCACTATCATCTTTACTATTCATCTCAATACATCACATAATACAAAACATTTATTTACAGTATAATAATAATGATATTTAATAACAATATTTAACATTTCATAATAATAGTATAGAATATTTACAATATACAATATTTACACAAAAAAGAAAATTATTTATGTATTTATTTAATTTTTTTTTTGCTACGTACTGCCTTCTTCTAATAAGAATTTTTTTATCTTCCTTTTAACATCCATTTTTTTTTTTAAAAACGCAATAATTCTTTCGGTAATTTATTAAAGGTATATGGTATATAATAAACCTTTATTTCTTAATCCATATTTGTTGTACCATCTAAAACATTGTAAACATTGGTGGGGCTATTATAATCAAAACTGTTAGCCTAATAAGTAAATAAAATCTGATGTCGTATCTAGTAAGATTCGTTTTGTGGAGAGAAAACCAAAATTCTCTCACAGAATTCCACTCTTATTAAATCTATATTTGTGCGTCTTAGCACTCAACTCCTTTCCGGCAAATGTCTCTCTAAATTCGGTCTCGGGATTAAATAGGAAAGGTGTTTCATGCTAAAACACGCAAATTATCGATTTCATAGAAGCACTCGAGGTATTATAACCTATAATACAGCTGCAATTTTCGCACGAAGCCTGTAACCAGCCATTAACGAATGCTAATTATTTTCCAATTATATCCCAAGTGCGAGGGATATAGTTTCAAATTAACTAGCTTGAGTTAGTTTTAATCTGGTTGCAGGCCGAGTGCGAAATCTTTTTTAGCCGTATTATCCACCAAAGTTAGATGCTGTTTTATTGGAGTATATCCCAATTCAAAATAAATAATAACAAAAGGTCTAAACATTCTTTGTGTCTTATTCATATTTATAATGTAATGCTGCGTTTTATTAGCTTGCTCTATCAGTTCATAAAATTATTTCTCCACATCGAGAAGTCTTCTTCAGCTGGTTTTAGACATGCGCACCACGCATTGCTAAAATCGGCCGAAGGAGGGCTCTGTGTGTCTGCATGCACTGAATTTGAATCTTTTACTAATAATTACCATGAGACAGAAATTATAAAAGATTAATGTGGTAAAAATTAAAATGATTTATGCCCATAAACATCTCGCCGAAGAAAAATTGTAAGATACTTGCCTAAAAATATATAAAATGTGATGTTAAAATACGAAAACCATACTGAATATGTCGATTTCTCCTGCTATTATACAAGACTCAAAAGCTGCGGTTATTAATTACTAGTCGGCATTTGTTGTAAGTTTAGCTTGGCGAGCTAAAGCATGCGTGCAATGAAAAGGTCCCGGGTGATATTGAGCTAGTGGAGGATTACCAAGGAATCGTGGTGTCATCACCTAGTAACATATGCTAGCTCGTTAGCACCCTGGCACCCTGGCACCTTCCACCATGGTGTGATATACTCACTATAGCGGATCATGTGATCATTTCGTCGCTAATCATTCCGCACTTCGAGTTTGTTTATTTCAAGCAAGCAAATTTGGCGAGCATGTCGTTTTTTTTCCTTTTTATTTCCATTTTGGACACTGACTGACCGGTAGCAGTTCCAATATAAAACCATATTCGTCTCCTCTTCTTTTTTTTATTTTAGCTTCCTCCCGGCTATATTGGATAACCTGTATTTGTCTTGGGAGCTGTGTTTGCACAGAGACCTGTACGAGAACCCAAAAAGCCCTCAATTGTGTTTGCTTGTAGTTGGGGCACAAAGAAGCGATGACGGATGCCCCCTGGTGTTTACGATGATCGTGATTTATTTCCTGCAACGATGATTGAAAAGGAAAGAAGGAGAGAAGGAGGGGAAAAATGGTGGTGAGAGAGACAATTTGGACTGACTG
>JAHWFP010154047.1:66243-95183 GCA_023313725.1 Lithobius niger | reverse complement strand
CTTCCCCCCCCCCCCCCCCATGAATTTTTAAAATGTTTTAGTGTTTATTTTAACCTGAAGACGGGAAGTTGTCCTCCCGAAACGTAGTGTGGTTTTATTTGTGCACGAAACTGGCTGTTACTCTTATCTTATCATTTAGAAAATACGATCATTATGATCCCAATTCTTTCAAATTTGGATCTGAGTATCAGCTGAACAACTCAATTTGGTATCACTTGGCGTGAAGTTAAATAGAATCTGGATTTTAGAGATCTCCAATTACCAATCTTCAATGAAGTAAATGAGGAAGGTTCAGTGAACGAAATATTTCGACACTTTTTCCAGTAGTTCTAGCAATAAACATTTTTTTTAAACTTGCGATTATCTTACAAAAAGCACTGAGGTCTAATCCACACATTAGACATGCAAAAAAAAAATCATAAATATGATTTTAACCTCAAAAAGTTGTGCTAGATATGAAAATTTACGTCACAAGTTACCAAATGTTTATTTTTCGAACAAGTAAATTAAATGGCTTGTCATGTATATGTTCATATGTCGCAGTCTTTCGTAGCTAAAATTGTTTATTTCTGATGTTTTTGATTAACACTTGTGCCGGCGAAAGTCACATTTTCAAACGTAGCTGGCTGTATACGTTTAGGTAGGTTTACTTGTCATGCATAATAAAATAAAATTATGTAAAGAATAACTGCAAATGGAATTTTTTTTTTATCCAAATCAAAGGCAGGCAACGCGAAACTCGCTGGCCTGACGTTCTTCGCTTCTGCTCGAAAATATTTACGCTTTTTGAACGTCAGTTTGGTCCACAAATGGACGAACGGTTTGTCATTAGCATAAACAGAAACGATCGTAGGAATCGTCAGACGTCGTTATCGTAAAATCGAGTCACTCGGATGGAAAACTGCCTGCTTTTAGCAATTTTTGAGAGCTGTTTACGATGTGGAACAGCTTAAAGTGCGTCAACGCATTCAAGAATGTGGTAAAAAGTATGGTAATTTGAAGTGTATGAAAGTGATATTAAATGTTTTTGGTCAAAAAAGAACCCATCCCAATTGGTTTGAGTCGTCATGAGGGATTTTATGATTAAAACAATCAGGAGAAAACATATGAGATATTTTAATATGATCCAAGAGTTATACATTAGCAGTAAGGCTTCTTGTAAGGCTTACACATTTATTCAAGTGGTAGCATTTATTGCTGTAAGATAATATCTAATCCGACAGATTACCATACATTTTTATTTACATATTACAACCGCCTTTCGAAACTGATTTTAAAATACAGAAACCGTCATAGCAACTAAATACTTTTAGAATCTTTGGAATTATATAAAGAAGTACAGGCCTTACCACTTGCTTAATAGTTTCCTAAATTAAAATACAACAGGGAAAGGACTTCGCTATATTTTCTGGCCTGAATTTGACGAATATTCTAATTTGTTATGCAGGTGATATAGCTGAGTTATGGTTCAGCTTGCTGGCTGAAGTACTAGTGAACAAAGAATCGCGAAACCTGAATGAAGGATCTGATGGGGAGGAGGGGGAAGGAGGTCATTGATTAGACAAGAAACCGATGGCCTTGCCAAGTGCTATCAAGGTCATGCCAGTGCTAAATATGCATCACATGCTGTAGGAATAAATTGGAAAATAGTGGTAGGTATTCTTCACATAAAATGGCAAATGCTACCACTGAGTGGCATGCCAGCCGAATAGGCACTCAGGGAAGCAGCATACGCTATTCAAGAGACACACGAGGCTCCATTTTTTTTGTGTGTGATGTATACTTCCAATAATTCCGGTCTAATTTTTTTGTTTTTTTTCCCAATGAATCTTTGTTCTTACTGGTTTCGTATTTCGTACTTATCCCAATAGTGTGTGACGCATGCACGAAGTTAGCAATGGTGGCATTGGCAGAATTTGGCAAGGTCGTGTGTTTCTTGTCCAGTAAATGCCCCTCACCTAAGTTTACTAACCCGAGTAGTACTTGAGTCATTAAGGTGACTTACAATTTAATGGATTATCCTGTATACAGCACATCTGGCTAAAGAACAAATCTAGCAGTGCTTGCAACCTTTGGCTTTCCTGGAGTTAAAGAATGGAAAGCCAAAGGCTCAACAAGAGTTAAATAAATACTGATGCAAACCTATTTTTGTTGCTTTTTGGACTTATATGTCAGACTGTCTGAGCGGAGAATTAAACCCACGCCTTTTGAAACTAAAGACCAAGGTTATACCGCTGAGCCATACTGACATGGCCAAAAGGAAACGTCCACAGGTAGCATTTAACACGTGCATATACACATGTAAACATACACTATCCATTCGCCACTGGAGGGCAAATAAGCGTCCCTCCAGTGGCGAATGGATAGTGCATGTTTACATGCATTTATGCACGTGTTAAATGCTACCTATGGACGTTTCCTTTTGGCCGTGTCTGGCTCAGCGGTAGCACCTCGGCGTTTTGTTTCAAAAGTCATGGGTTCAATTCCCTGTTCAGGCAGTCTGACATATAAGTCTAAAAGTCATCGTAAATAGGTTTGCATCTGTATTTATTTGACCCTGGAGCTATTGACGAATTAGGCAATCATTTTCAACCTGAATGACACATTAAATATATCATTGCTTAACAAGTTGTCGTCTCTGTATCCTTTGTGTAATCGTCCTGATATTAAGTATGCAGCTTTTTATTATAGTTTCGGGGCACAAATGCTTTTGCTCCAAAATAGTCTTTGCCTTTGGTCACTGCTTTTGCCATCCGCAATATTTAAATGATCTAAGTATTTGGCTAAGCATTGATTCCGCTATCAATGGTAAAAAAAATAGCTTACAGAAAACATCAGTGTAATGAAACATACATCTAAACATCACAGCAGCAGTTCACAAGTGTTTTTTATTTCACTTATGGTTGGGAATATACAAGCACCACATAACTATAGGTAAAAGTCACAATTTTAGATAAGAGTCAATCCAGCAGTCATGTTAACAGAGAAATAGGTTTACATTGAGAAAGTATCGACCAAAAGGGGGACCAAACGTTCCCAACTACTTTCTTCACGAACATATTTGATTATTGTCTTTTTTTTCTTTCTCTCTCTTCCTTTTTGGCAACCCCGACATACGTACAGACTTCCCATCCATACGTCACGAACTTGCCGACCGTGGCGTCCAATTTCAACCCTTACCTAACCCACAACCCTCTCATGTCCATGGTGCCGGCTGAGGCCGTGGCCACCCCTCTCAACGTGGTCCCTAACCCCATCATGACGCCACAGAAGATGCCCCGCACTGATCGACTCGAGGTAAGTGTTAACGACGACTTGGGGTTACATAATAACGAGCAAGGAGCACCTACACTATTTTTAAAAATACATTGCCTGCTTTTGTTTCTGTGTTGTGTGTACTTGTGCCGTTCTGTCACGTGTATTCGTGAGTGAGCATTTATGTAAATAGCTGGTCACGAGTTCCAGGAGATGTTGCGACTACACCCGTCTGGAGGAGGAGATGAGGATGACCTTCTTGTTGACGATTATGATGTTAATGATGTTTTCTTTTCAGAGAGGCGTTGTTGATGTCACGAAGTGGGCAGGGTTATTTTGTTGGGAGGAAGGGGGGGAATTCGGGATGGAGGTGGGTGGGTTGAGACACGGTTGGGCCTACCTACAAACATACCTACCACGTGAAAAGAGGTAAGAAGAAGAAGACTTTTTTTGGCGGGGTTTCCTAGGCGGTCTTCGGCAACCGACATCCACAGTGATTCTGCAGCTCTGCTCTTTTAGACGCACAGCCACGCTTTAAAGACGCTTCGTGAATGTCGGAATGCCCTACCAACTACATTGCAGACTTTGGGAGACCGCCGGGCACTGCCCACACGTCACTGCTGCTGCATAGGCCTCATTTGAGGGGTTGGGGTTACATTTTATTTCATGAGGACATATTTGATAAAAAAAAAATTGAGCAAAAAAATTAATCGTTATTTGTTTTGTTTGTTTTGTATGTAGTTAATGCGAAAGAAATCAACCTTGTTGTTAATAATGAAAATACATCTACCTTTTTTTTTTCAATGAATTCTATGCGGGGGACTCAAAGAGTTAGAGGGGCGCACGGCGTTGCCATGGTAACACTCTTGCTTTGGTTGTTGTGTTGTGGTTGATTGTGACGCGCTGGGTTTGAGGCTTGGCGCATGTGCCGCACTAGGCATGCGATCACGTGTGTGGCTGTGACGTAGTTGCCCGAGCTGGGTTCCTCCGTGGTTGGGGCGAATCGGTGCATCCACCCACCTCCTTCCCAGTAGTTTGTTTTTAAGCAGCTCGTCCTCTTACCCGACTATGCAGCTGTTTCTTAATTGGTCGATTACACCCTTTCCCACACATCCTTCCAACACCCCACCCATCCAAATGCCTCCTTGTCGCTCGCTTCTACCTGCCTCTGGTTTAAAGGAGGGTTGTGTGTCCCGCTTTCTTGGTGGAAACTCTTTTTGAAAGTGATAAACTTCGACAAAAAGTTTAACTTGCAATGAGGAAAATTGTTATAATTTAAGTATTGGAAAGTGAAACTTGATACAGTTTGACACTGATTTTCAGGAAGCTAAAGTCATGCTTTCGGGTTGGCAAAAACGAAATCATTGTAGGTGATACCAACTTTGTTTTGATCTGATATAAAACAATGGCCACCATCAATTTTTTTTGACATCTACAATCTTCTTGAATCATTTGTCAACTTACCTCAGCTGGGTGAAAAGGGTGGACTCCAGATTTTAACTATCAGATCACTAGAAAAGAGGTAGTAAACCTTGGAAGTGGTTGGAGAATCGTTGTGAGTGAATGTGTACATTATTTAGTCCATTACTTTGATACAATCCATGTTGTTGATTAAAACATGAAGTTGCACTAGCTGAGGTAACTTTGGGTCAACGAGTTAAGTTTGTGAGTGGATTGAAGCACGATAGTGCTGTTGAACTGAAAATTAGTTAATGAAAACAAGTTTCAGAAAACGAATGGTAAATACTGGTTTTTATTCTGTTTAGAACGTTATTTTCGAAATCAAAACGGATTGTGTGATGTTGGTCCTGGATGACAAGAGAATCTGCCAACAACCTGTGCCGTGTTGTCAGTCAGTATTAAAAACAAAGCTATCCTCCTTACTCCTTTTTGTCCGTAACCTCACAACAGGAAGAAACGAGCGATGACAAAAACGGCCGATATCTGATTTTTGTTTCCTTCCAAATCCCATCCTCTCCCACCCTCCCATCCCTCCCAAATACCTAATTTCCCACTCTTGGGCGTGTTGTGCTCTCTCTCCTAACTCTGCTTGCTCCTGATCCACGCAGGTGTGCCGTGAATTCCAACGCGGCAACTGTAAACGCGCCGAGAACGAGTGCCGCTTCGCTCATCCGCCCGAGCACGCGACCGCCGACGCCGCCGATGGCATGGTGACGGTCTGTATGGATTTCGTAAAGGGGCGATGCTCACGGGAGCAGTGCAGATACTTCCACCCCCCGCCGCACTTGCAAGCACAGTTAAAGGCTGCCCAAAGTAGAGCTAACGCGGCCGCTATGGTAGGACCACAAGCCCGACCTCCTCTCTCGACTGACTCACTCACTTACTCACTTACTTACTTTATTTGATATATTATTACTATATTTCATTCACTTTATTACTCACTTACTCACTGACTTACTCACTTTGTTTTTTTTTTATTATTATTATTATTACCAGCCGCTTTTTAGCACTGCCAAAACAACACCTGCAGCAAAAACAGCAGCACCACACTTCCGGCTCGAGTTTGTTGTAGATTGCTTCTCCCCTTTGATACCCCGTTTCCCTGTTGCCTTCCATCTCTTCCCCGCCACTCCGTTTTATTTCCCTGTTGTTGCAATATTGGGGATTAGGCCTGCTGCTGCTGCTGTTGCCTCTCGAACTCCTTCTCTCATCCTCAACCCGTGGATAAACCCGTCCAGCCCGAGCCCATCTTGGACCACTTTAAAAGACGTTTTTTGTTTACAAAAAAAATTTTTTGTGTGCTCCAAAAGGCATGGATTGTTGAATCATACCCTTTCGCCATCGTGATCCCACTCGTGTTTCACTTACCTCTATAAAGTCCTTGCAGATTTGTTTTTCCAAATGAAACCGTTTTATGATGATGAGAACAAAACTAATTAGGTGTCGTGCTCCTGCTAATTATCCATTCAGTAAAAAAAAACCTAGTGCATTCATAAGGTGGTCCCTGCAGTCGCCAGTGGTCTGTATAAGCTTGGACAGAACTAGTTTTGTGGCAGATTTACATAGCTAAAAACGCTAGAAATTTTTACTAGGTTAGTGCGGGTGTAATGCTGCTTTTACAGACAAAAACTTGAAAGAATTAGCAGTTCTTCTTTGTTTAACAAAATTCGGAAGGTTGTTAACATTTTCAAATTATACATCTCGTTGCCCTTTTTGTAGTTAATTATCATACGTATCACAATTAAGATTTACCAAGCAGAGAATTGTTATTAACAAATTAGCGGTACAAACTTTAAAGCATATGTGGTTAGAATTAGAATTTCAGCACATCTTTTTTATGGTTAAAGTATTCTTTACAGCCAAATCCTTTATGGAATTATTTTCTTGTAGCAGATAACGTAAGAAGTATGCCCTATTGCAGTTCTGATTTTTAAAATTCCATCTTTCCTTCAGAGTATTACGTTTGATTTCGCATGTGCATGTGTGTGTGTGGGTTTTAATATCAGGTTCCATTTTCAAAATATATATGTTTAACGAATGCTAGTTTTGTTCATTTTTGTTCATTTTAGTTAATAGAGAACAACCCAACAACTGTGGGGGTTACTTTGCACAGGTTAAAAAAAAGTGATCTGGTTAACCGTAGGAGCACGAAACAACTTGTTGATACCGTGGAGTGTTCTAAACTGAACTAGAACTTACATAAGCATTTAAAAATGTATGCAAACACAACTGATGTGACAACAGTGCACTGTTATTTTTGCGTCATACTGTGGGATCATGATGGTTGGGTTCTTGATGATTCAATCGTGAACGGAGGTTATGCTAACTTAGTTAATGGCGTGACATTATTCGATGCAAGACTAATATGGACCGTCACTGCAACTCCAAACTTTACGTTCAAGCTTACAGCTTGCCTGCACTTAGTCTAAGCTGAAATTTGTTGCTAGCTTGAAGTAAATAAGTCGATGCATTTGCTTCTTGCACCTATATTCCAACTATGCGAATAATGGCACGTCTTAACGCTTTTTTTGCGCCAGTAACGCGTTTGTGGCTGGGAAAGCATCTGTATGGCTGTTGCGCTAGGGGCTCGTACTGCTATGGGAGCGGGGGAAGGGCTATATGCTAATTAGGTACTCGGTTCGTCCAATGGCTTACATATTACACACTAAACGTTCAGTCATGCAGATTTTTATTGGCAGCTAACTTGTTGACGTCATGTTTTCCCCATTCGTATTGGTATCAACATGAAAACTTGCAGCCGCTTCCCCCATTTCCCTCCATAAGATGTGGGTCTAACGCTTGTTGTGTCGAAGCCTGATAACTAAAAACTTATTCTACAGAAGCAGAGGTGACAAAAAATAGGATGCTGCAGAAAGCAATCCTTGCAAGGCCTATCAGTATACCAATACCAATTTGGACCAATACCAATACCAATTTTTAGTATTACAAGTTGAGTAAACCATCTTAGCCATGAATGGCAATTCTACTCTCTAGGTAATGAAAAATTGATTGCCGAGAAGGTGGCGACTTCTCATAATACTTGAAGGGCTCTGGGGGCAGAAGTACAATCAACTATCATAAACAAACATAAAATGGTTGATACACAGTTAAACAAGGATCAATGGAAAACATATGTAAAACCGAATCGTTTATGTCTTACGAATTTCTTCAAATTTGTGTTAACACAAAAAAAGTAAAATCCATGTAAGAATGCCAGCCAGGAACTTGCATATGGTAACAGGTGCTGCACTACAACTTGCAGAACATAAACATCAAGACAATATGACATTCTTGACTTCCTGACAAAACAATGTCATTATACTGAATGCTGGAGAGAGGGAAAAAACTTAACATCGCTTGAAAAGGGAATGAAACCCTGCGTGTCATGATGGGTTCTCTTTGCCATTCAGTAGTTTAAAAATGCAACAGGCCCAGCGAGTCCTAAAAAAAAAGAGTGACACACCGACTCCAAATGTTCCATCGTAATTACTTTTTAACAAAGCACAGTAAAAGATTACAGACAGAAAGAAAAAAAATTTCCTTGCATCCAGAAGGAACTAAAACGTTCAATAGTTTTCATTTTGCTTTCGACAGCTCTCTGACCCTGATTCGTGAAAGTGATTTAATGAAATAGAAGGTTATGAATGTGGAATGTCACCTGTTGTTCCATTTCATGTGGAATTGTAAGAGCACCACTTTGTTTTGCAAGAATTTTGAGACTTTGGAAGCACCAATTCATTTTAAGGGCACATGCTCTAAAATACTCGTGTCCAAACCTCGTCCAAACTACACCACGATAAATTGCAGTTTGGAAACTTCCTGACGATATTTTACTGGAAATAAAAACACAAAAGAAAATGGTTTCTGTATTGTGTGTACCATTCTGCATACCATGTAATCTAATGTATATCGACTGGTATACGTATACTATATACTGTACATGGTGAGTCAAAAGTATCGACCCAGTGGATTTGGCAGCCAAATGATTTGGTGGCCGGCAACCCTCGATCATTGGTTACCACAGAGTGGATTACATATTGAGATCATCCTGGGGTGTGTCCACCCCGTCCTTTAAATAAATTTTCCATTTCCAGTTCCTTTAGAAATAGGGCATTGGTCCGATTGTATATGCGCGGGCAGTCAAACCGTGGTGAATGCAGAAAACAGCATGTAAACCGGTCCACAATAGGGCGAGCTATGACCAAAACACATGAGTACAAATGATGGCTTCACACATTAAATAATACTTTGAGTGGTTGTGTGAATTGGTTATTGCGTGTAATAATTACAGTTGGAAATCGCAAAAAAAAACTGATAAGGGGTGCGGGTAGCACATGTTTGTTCGGGTGTTTGTAGCACATGTACCACACTGGTGTTCGACCCTGAACCGCATGTCGAGGTTTGAACAAATGTTTCCAAATGTGCTGCCTGATAAGTGGTTCAGAATAGAACACCAGTGTGCTACATGTGCTAGAAACACCTGCACAAACATGTGCTAGCCTCACACCTCATCATCTTCGTGATGTTTGCTATTCCTTCCTGTAATTATTACATGCAATAAACCGATTCACACAACCACTCAGGGTATTAGTTCAGGCTGTGAAGCCAACATTTACGTTAATGTGTGTTGTTCGCAGCTGGTACATTGTGGACCGACTTATATGTCATTTTCCACATTCACCATGGTTTGACTTCCCGTCCATATCTCCTACTGAGACCAATGGCCTATTCCTAACAGAATCGGAAGTGGGAAATTTATATAAGGGGGCAGGATGGGGGTACCCATAGATGATCGCAATACATAATCCCCTCCACGGTGATAATGAGCGATGGTCGTTTGGTGGCTAAACCGAATCATACGGCTGCCAAATCTACTGGTTCGATGCTTTTGCTCACCCTGTATATGAGCAGAAAGTGAGTAAATTGGACAAAATAAAAGATATTGTTAAATTTATGTTGATGCGTTGGTGAAACAAAGTGAGAATATTTTTATTTGTCAGCTCGTATACTTCAATGTCACAAAAGAAATTCTGGGGAAGCATGCTGCCGTAGTTTAACTAATCAGAAATACCTGTTAGAATGCATCAAACCTTATTGTTATGGTATATTGAAACATTTTTAGCACTGGCTGTCTTTCTGGGGATGCTTGTGGAAGTTAACTTTATTATAGCGGTGTAGGCAGCATGTTCGCGTACTTGAACTACCCTGTAGTTTGTTCCACATTATGTTTGCACGAAACTGACTGTATGACACCACTTTTCCTTGCACTATGAGTGCAAAAACATGTGGATATCATACTTGTAGACTCAATACAGTTACTGTTGTCTACGAGTGGGATATTTACGTGTTTTTGCACTCATAGCGGAAGGAAACGTGGCATCATACAGTCAGTTTCCTGCAAACATAATGTGGAACAGACTAGTTTGTTCCACATTATGTTTGCAGGAAACTGACTGCCTGACGCCACGTTTCCTTCCACTATTACACCAAAAAAACCGTAAATATCTTACTCGTAGACTCTAACAGTAAATGTGTAGAGTCTACAAGTGTGACAGCCACACATTTTTGCACTTGCACTGCAAGGAAACGTGGCGTCATACAGTCAGTTTCCTGCAAACATAATGTGGAACAAACTATAGCTGTTAACACCTATAGCTCCCCAGTCATCCCTTCATGTTGATATCTGAATACTAACACTCAAAAACTTGTAACCCATTGATAATGAAACTTCCAAAAGTTTATTAGTATGCCATTGGACGACCTCTTTAAAAACTTTAGTGAATGTGGTATGCACGGCACACTGAAGGAAATAAGGTTTCATCTGATAAAATTGGTAGATAGCACATTTTCGGCAAGTAGTAACAGAGTTGAGTTGGCACAGCAGTAATTTCATTAAACTTGTAGAAATGTAGCCTTTAAACTGTCGGCAATATTTCTCTAAATCTTGCCCACTTTAGGTCGGATCTCCAACTAAATTTAAGCAGTTTTGCAAGTTAAGTTTGGATGAATGCGTCAGATCCCTAAGGTCAAGGTCTGCATAACCATTGAGCTGCTAGGCATTTGAAGCAGATGACGTTTTGTAATTTAAGTTTATTAAGCATGTATTTAGATCGGTGAAAAATTGAAAATGATCGCCTGGCCTCGTTCTCCTATTGTTTGGTATGCAAACGCGTTGGCATAAATCGGCAATTTGGTTCAAGTGTTGCTATGCCGTCCTAATACATGTGTCTGCTGTCCCCTTCACTTGCTTTGCTAAAGGGTATGAACCATTTAATTGTGTTGTAGACTAATACATAAATGGCGCCATGGTCTAGCGTTTGCTTTTCCCAACTGCACATCATAATAATGGCACGTTCCTGAAAGAAAAGCACAATTTATGAACCCAAAAACTCGTAGAACCGTAAACAAAAATAAGACAGCATCAAACAGTTGCTGTACTTTGCTTGTAGTTTACTTGGCGACATTTCAATATGGATTCTATTGGTGGCACGCAGATCCAGCACCATTTTGTTTTTCATAACTTTTAATGTATATCACTAAACTGTAACATTTAGTCATGAAAAGGCATTTTATAGTCCAACTATCTGACATATTATTTCACTAAGGACTTCTTATTATTTTGGTTTTTGGTTTGGCAAAGTCCCCACCAGGACTGCTGGCCAGGGTAGCGTGAGAGGTTACCATGCTCCCTCAGCAGCTATGGGAACTGTTTTGGTTATTCTGGACAATCTTTCGCCCCTACGATGATCGAAGGTTTCCCGGATCGAATCCCCGAATTGGCACCTCCCTTTACCAGATATTTCTTCTTCTCTAAAAGTCTGGTAATGTTCAAAATTGAGCCAGTTCAGCCATACAAGCATTAAATTGCTTTGGTTGACTTAAAGCCTAAAAGAAATTAATTTTTTTTTAATGAGCAGGGATTGGACAAATTCTTAACACTACTTACCAGATGGGGTTTCGTTCACACATGTTGCATTTGACATACTACGAAAGCATCGGAAGCTATGTAAATTATTACTGAACTACTTGCAGCAGTATCGTTGATCTTGCAACTGTGACGTTTGCAGCTGTCGAGAAATTGGTCGCTTTCGTAGCCAAAGGAGCCGTCGAAGAATATTGCCAGCTTAATGATTCTCTTGCTTTCTAGGAATTTACACAAAACACTCTGAATGGTCGAAAAAGTTATTGACGATTTTATCATACGCAACAAGACCAACAGTCGCTTAGATGCGGCATGATTCGGGATTTCCAAAAAACTTTCCACTGAGCACATGAAAATTAAGCGAATGTCAAGAAAGGTAGATTCGCTGATTAAGCCTAACATGATTAACATAATTATACTTTGGAAAATGATAACTGTTGCATCCTCTGGGGAAAGTGTCCACCGCTGTAACTAGGAGTTGTGGCTTCATATGGCATCACATCATGCAGCTTAATTTAGTATGTTGATTGGCATCTTGTTTTTTCTGCGTGCCATCAGTAGTGCCCGTAGGGAAAGGGGTGCTGAAATACTATTACTTGTGTTATTTTTGAGGAGGCAGTAAACTGTTGAGTATAGTACCTTATTGGGTTCATAATTGTGGCCACCTTAGATCCTAAACCCCTTTAGTTTTGCAAGTCTGGGTCAGTAGATGGCCTCAAATTGCAAAAGAAATGTGTGGAGATGAAGCCAGCTCCAAAAACCAGCTCCTGCAACGTATTTATTAGAGTCTGCTGGTGTAACATTATGGTTTTTTATGTAAATTCGATTAGAGATGGTATTTCTCCCTTTTCGACCGTTTAGTTAAATTATTACGGCTTTATACTGAATTTATAAATAGATTTCACACTCATGAAAGAAAAGGACAAATTAGTGATAGCGTTGACTTCACGTTTACTACAGTGTTCGCGGCGTATCTAGAGTTCGCCCCAGAACGAACACAGATAATCGATTGTATGTTTTCGATAGCAGAGCACCTTGTTGTTATCCTAGATGGTTGCAAAAACAATGGCGGCCGTCGATTAAAGCCGCTCCCTTCAGGAAGACGTAGCAGCTCTTAAAATACTGCAGGACTCAAGATACGCTGCGCATACAATAAGTTGTATTTTACAGTGGAATAGTAAGCTGAGAAATGTTGACTCTCTACACATTTCCGTTGTACTTGAACGCCATCTTAGAGACTCAGACATGAAAAATCCAAGAGGTTTGGCGTCATCTTAATGAAAATTACTTGGATGGGCTTATTCGAAAGGAGGCACTTATCTATCCATGCAGAGGCCTTAGGTGAATACGGAGAGGGATGGAAGATTTGTTTGGAATCCTCGCTGCCGCTGGTGTGGGGCTGCCTGTTTCCTTGGTCTGCTGTTGATGCTTTTTCCCCGTTTCTGTCGACGTCCTTGTGTGGACATCGACAAGATGTGGGGCTTGAAACACTTTTCTTTGTCTGACCTCTGTGACCCATGCGATCCCTGCCACCCCTTGGCTGTGAGCAGACCTCAACTTTGTAGCCACTTCTAGACATATTAGGCTGCTGCTTTAGACCTCACCTGCCCACAGCAAGGAGTGTTACAGGGCCTGCAGATCCGAGGCCTGTTCTCAAGTAACCAACATAATGTTATGTTACAGTTATAAGATACGGAATTATTTTTTTTTTAGTAATGAATTGGGAAAACTTGTTTGATTTAATTTTTTTTTTATCTAAAAACTTTAATTTGGCGTGTTGCTGAGTGTGCAGATTAAAAAAAAAATAAGTAAATAAAAACAAAAGTTGTGAAAATTTGGGTTTGGCTCTTTTAGTCCCCTATTTTTGTCCAGCGGAGCCGTCTTGCTTACAAGATGGTTACGCTGAGCAACATTTCAAACTATTTTTGTCAGTCGGGACAACTGGTCAACATTATGACTGTACGTATAGTGTATTTTTATTCTACTTATAGTATACTATTGGCCTTCTGCAGCCTTGACGGCTTTGTTTACAAAACATAATGAAAAAGTGATTTTTGGTTGCATGACTTGTGATTTTTTTTTGATTTTTTTTTTAGAAAGCATATGTAATTTATTCAACTCTTATTTATCACTCTTGTTATGATTATTATTCTTACTTATTATTCTCATTAATTTGTGATTATTCATTCATCCGTTTATTATTATGATTATTGATATGTTATTATGTCTCTCATTATGCTTGATTTGGGCACTTCCCCGGTCCAGTTATGCAAACTTGCAGAACCGTCTTTAAGAATAAGAAAAAAAAACAATTTTAAAATCGTGTTTATGCTAATTCTTTTCAAATCTAAGAGAAGAAGGTTCTTGACACGTGGCCACAAAGATACCATACCAGAGACAGACCAGGATGGTCCATTTCTGGGCCGGGGAGGTCCGCTCATGTTGTGTTCCAGTTCCTTTTTTCAGTGCAGCGCCTTTTGAATCGATTAGAGACTCCTTCTGACATATTCAGCCACCGACATGCATGTCCACCTTTAATGGTTGCTGTTTTTATTTACCCACAATGCCTTGCTGCTTGCTGTGTCATGTGCTGCCACCTCCTGCCAACCCTGCTGCAATTGCCACCATGTGCTCTGCATACTAATTAGCCGCAAGTGGTCCACTCTGTGATCGGCAAGAAGCGATCCCGTGACCCTACCGATGACCTCGTTCTGGTACTTCCCATAGAGCTTTTGCATGGAGCTGATCGGTAGTCTTGCTTCCTAGGGTATACTGCAAGGTCACATGACCTACTACCTATTTACAACATGGCTAATTTGTTTGACACTTTTCGTTTATTTTCCAAACCCTATTTTCTTTTCTTATGCCCATGTTGGTTCAATATTAAACAAAATTTTGTTTTATTAATATAGAAATTTTATTAACCTCCTAATAATTAGTTTTAATATTAATAATGATCAAAGATGGTCTTTTATTAACTTAATATTTCTCTGTTTTACCCTATTTATGATTTATCACTTACTTTCCTGCGTTTTTTCTCTTTTGGTCATTGCGGCCAGTTTCCACAATTTGTGTTTTGGTTCACTTTTTCGTTTGGTTTTTTCAACTCTTTCTACCAACAACTAAAATAATAATAATCATAATACGTTATATATTATATTTCTACCCCATATTTTGCACCGACAAAGCTGCCTTCTTGGCCGGTTGGTTGGAAAGGCCCGGCCGCCGCCGCCGCCCCCGCCCCCCCCCCTGCCCAGCCTCGTTCTCGCCTCCTGGGTTCTCACAGTTCTACGGCTTCGTGTGGTGTTTTTCATTTTGGCTGTTTAAGTAGATAAGCTGCCTTTTAGACGTGGGTTGTTTTTTTCTGTTTTCTATATATATATATATATTTATTTTCTATTTTTTTTTATCTTTTTTTTTTGTGGTATATTTGCAGAAAGAAAATTGCAATCATCAACTTATGGTGATAAAATTGGTTTGAAAACAAATTGGTTTGAAATAAAATTTTTCGGAATAAAAAAATATGCAATGTTGCATGTATGAAACTTGTATGTAACAAAAAAAAAAGACGTCATCTTAGAAAGATAAAAAAAAAACAGCACGATACGAGAACTCCTCACGTCACCTTAGTGCTTGGGAGAGACTGACATAGTTGACACTAAATTACACTAAAATGTGTTTGTTGTGATTTACGATCAAAGGACGTATGATCAGTCCATGATTAATATTTATAACAACCCATTTAATATTAATTAATACTTTTTGTCCCTCTCACAATAATCCATTCCCCGTCCATTCATCCCTGGAGTCATTAAGTCGCCTTTGGATCCTTGACTAGCCTGCTGGTCACCGAATTTCGAACAATATCTTTTTGGAGTAAGGGCAAAAGTGACTGGCTAGCTCTTGCCTCATTGGCTTATATCGAGGCTAGGTACCGGCTAGGCTTATAGCCTCGTCCTCAGGGATTCAGGGGCGGCCGTGGCGGCTGCCCTGCATGGCCCAGGGGACGCCACTGCTCTGTGTCATGTGATGTTGCACTATACTGGACTTAAAGGATCTTTTGCACTTATCATAAAACAACATCAGACATTCTTAATATTAATAATATTAATAATAATAATAATAATAATAATAATAACAATAATAGTTAATAATATAATGAAATAGTTATTAATACTAGCGTAACGAAGAATAGGAATAATAGTAGTTGTAGCATCAGTAGAGTAGTTATTAAAAGTAGACAACTGCTACTAGTGCAGATTAAGTTATTCTAGGAGCACCTAAGGTTGAGACGAAGCCAAATTTCAAATTAACGCCATTGTATACATATAACAACCTTGTAATATTCGGAACTTAATTTGGTTTCGACTCAACTGTGGTTGAAATTAATTCTCTTTCAGTGAGGTGTCTCCTGTGATTCGTGAATGCAGCAACGACGTAAAATTATTTGCACAGTGTGAATGAATTACGTAATGAAAGGTTTTTTGTTTTTGCTTATTATTGGTTTCTGCAGACCACAAAACACAGTTGGTTGCCTCCACGGAGAGCAGACGTCACCCCGTTTTAAAGAAATCATGTTTTGTATGACTTGTGAAATGCAGTACTCGCTAACTCTTGATTGTATGTTTTACAGGCCTTTCCGGGAATGATGCCGTACAATAAACGGCCCGCCATAGATAAGAGTGGTGTCCCCGTCTATCAGCCGAGCACGGCCGCCTACCAACAGGCTCTGGCCATGCAGCTGCAACAACCTTTCGTCCCTGTCACGTGTGAGTGAGAATAGGCCTGACTTATTGGCCTACCCTTCCAACGTCTTGCCTCCATGTTGAGTGTGTTGCAGCTTTGTGTTTGTGTCTCCATCCTCATTAGGCTGTTGCCAGCAGGTTTTGGGGTCTCGCCACTAAACTGCACTGGCTTGGGTTTTTTTTTAATATTAGAAATATTTTAAAAAAGGAATAATTTCTTATATTATATCAATGGCAGGATCGGAATGTGTGTTGTCAGATGGATGTGGATGAGCAAATCAATCCAAATGCACGAGGAGCCATGGATCGTCTCACGGGCTCGTTTTTTTCTCTCTGTCTCATTTCATGATCCTGCCACAACCAACCAACCACCATCCACCCACGCCATGGCTGTCACCCACTAATGCTTTGCTGCACTCAAAACTCTGTCACACACTGTGCATGTCACCACCACACACTGTTCCACTGATCACCACCTCCCGCCACTGGCACCACTGGCACCGCCGCCAACGCCCTCTGCTCGGCCGCGTGTTCTTGCGCGCCGTCACACTAAAGTACCCATGATCCAATCTGCCGCCCCCATGGCCAGTGCGCTCGCTAGTAATGCCACTAGTGTCCAATACTATGATGAAAACGGCCAGGTATCATTATCGGTCTTCCTTTCTCTTTCTTTAAATGGATGCACGATTTTTATTTTAGTTTTTACTCTTTTGTCTTTTCTACCTCAGCCTCTTTAAATTGATAATGAGGGCTGCAACCAAAATTGATTTTTATGGAAATGGCACTAGTAAATACCACTAATCTTTGCTAACTTGAACATTTGAAAAACAAAATTAGTTTTTGGACCCTGGTACTGCATCACGTTGCACTTTCTCCAACTCACTTTAGTAGCTGCACAAACTTCTGGTTGCAACCCTGTATTCTTGCAGATGCCGTACAGAGTACTTATGGCTGTGCAAGGAATCGTAAGCTCCCCTTTCTTTCCCTTTGCACCTCACTTTGTAGACCTTTGTAGGGTTTTATTCTTTCAGAATACTCAAGTCTAGTACGTGTTGTGTGGATTCATTCTACACGAAGATGGTGATATTCTAGCAACAAGCGTAACGCAACAGCCATCATCAACTAGTGTAGCAACCTCTTGCGCACAGAGTTAAATGATTAAAAGCTGTTGAATTGTATCATCCTGTAATGTTAAAATTAATTTAGTACCTGGTGGTGCAAGTTACGCTTGAAGCACAAGTCCACAATACCTTGGTTCTGTATTTTATATTTCAAACTGAAAATAAGGCATTGCCTTGCAACTGTTAAAATTTCTCATTTCACAATGGAATGGATGACTTCTACGGCACCGTGTGTACAGAACAGAATCATTTTGTGCTGACCGTATTTCAACTCTTACGAGACAACTGAGTCATTAAAATACAATGCTGTAGCCTACTTCTTTCGTACTCCTGGCACGACCTAACGTGAAAAAAATCCTGTGTTGCTTGATAAAACCCACATTTCCAGCATAAACTCTTTCACGCCGTAGGAGTATCAATTCCATTGATTTGTCAAACACTTGATTGATTTGCAACTGTTTTACATTCCTACTTTCCTTCTTGTAGTGATGAAGTCATGCTTGCTTTGTATGGTGTCTGCCTGCTAATAGAGCCGTGCGGCTATGCACTGACCTTTCTTCTTATCTGTCCTCAGTTAACAGTCACAATACCTGCTTCACAGTTTGTCCAAGCTGTAAGGCCTTTATGTTTGTTTATATCTGTCTCAAGACAGACTAGTAGAGCTTGCTTTTTTTTTATTTTTATGGCAGTCACCGTACTCGGACACAAGTGTATGCAGTGTGGTCCCACTACATGTTTGATATTACAGACACAAAACACAAAATTAAGTTAAATAATCAACCCTCCAGTCACAGAGTACGGTGTCTGACAGCATACCCAAGTTTTATAGAATTTTTTATCCTTTTCTCTTTAGTCTATAATTTCCACAATGACTACGTCTCTCAACACAATCCTCTGGCCGTTTCAGTTGCTGGACACCCTCCCGGTGTGCCGAGATTTTAAGTTCGGTCAGTGCAAAAGGCCCCAGTGTCGCTATGTTCATTTGGTTGAGGGTGAGTAAAATATAGAAATTTAAGTGTTGTTTATTGTTTGAAGTAGCCTCGTAGATTCTTTGGTAGTTATTTTATTTCCATGTTTTGTGCTATTTGTTTTAATTTCAGAATTTTAGTTGGTTTACATGTTATTCCCACGGTAATTGATCATTATATTGATAATTTTTCACGGTTATAATAGGTAAAAATAGATATAATAGGTAATAGGTAGTTTTACCCGTATATTTTCACTGAGCAAGCAGTCCACATCCTCGGGATGTCTTCAAAACTATGGCCTATACCGCATCAAATCGAGTTGGCTATTTAAATGTTTTTCTCCCTCATGCTGAACTGTTGAAGGTTGTGCCTACTGGACTGTGGATTTCTGCTAGATCCCGAGGCATGGTGGGATTCCTGGGAATGAGCACACTAATTCGGCACCAAAAAGGGCCTTTTCTGGTCTTGTCAAAAGGCATCTCGGCTGTGTTCTCTCAGATGTCTTCCAATCTGTGTGTCTGAGATTGCAACCTGCTAGGCAAGCTTTGTGGGACCAACAAGCTAGCAATACGTTGTAGGCCATTAAGGTCACTGTCCTGTCTTGGCACTCAGCTCGCCACCGCAGTCATCGAGATGAGGTGATGTTGGCCCGATTGCGTATTGGTCACACCAACCTAAGACATTGTTTCCTTTTGAGGGGGGATATCCCTACTGAATGTCATTAGTGGCACCGCGGACCCATATAGTTCATCATGTGCTAGTTGTCTGTCTCAACTTGACGGTGTTCATTGCTGTTTCCATCTTCCACAGGAATTAGCGCTTCAATTGGGCGGTAAATCTGTCTTCCTGTCCGAGGCTTATAAATTTTTGCAGGAGGCACAGAGGCCTGTGTAATAAGATATAGATTTAGGGTTTGGGTAGCACAGTGGCAACATGGACGGACCACTCTGATGTGATTGAGTTGGCGCTCATGACCTAGCTGTTGACGCACTGTAAATCCTTAATTTGAATGTTCGTTTCCAGATTCAACAAATAATTTCTACAAGGAAATTTTCGAAAGCCTCATACAGGTTAGGCCACTAGACTCGCTCGACAACCTCAACCACTTCACTAAACTTGAGGGGAAATTCGAATAGAGAAAGTTCATTAGTGGAATGTTTGAGGCGTCGAGCGAATCTAGTGGCCTAAGCTTGATGAGGAAATCCTGTGCGCAGCTTTCGAAAAGTTGCTAGTTAAAAGTAACTAGAATTTTTTGATGTTGCTATCTTGGAATCAAACTTCATTAATTTTGATAAACTAAAGTAATATAACTGAAACATTGGTATTCAAGTTAATCTTTAACCATCTTCACCACCAACGTAAGTGTGTGGGAGTAGATTCGTCACTGTTTTGTGGGTTCCGCCGATCAGGCTGGTTGTGTGTTGCTTGTGCTTCATTATTGTTGCTGTTTCCAAAATTAGGTGGTAGTATCGCAAATCACATGTTAGATGCCCATGCGAAGCTGACGCCCACGTCCCTAAAATGTTTTAAAGTCAAAATCGTGAAACTCCAGATTTGACGCCCGCCCAATAAAAAATGTTGGTTTTCTGCCGCAAAATTAACTAAAACCTTATACATTTAATGAAATCAACGTTTCATCCCTTTAAATGTTGGTTTTCTGCAGGAAAAATATCTAAAAGCTTCATTCATTTAACAAAATCAAATTTTAATCCAATACGATTTACGGGACAGTGTTTGTAATCACGGAAAAGTTGGCGATATTAGGCCTATGCGATCGATCATTGACGTGCGTGATCTGGGGTCAGTCTAGCAAAAACGCAATGCCTTTATTACATTTATTCACAATTTTGGTTTTTTAGATCGTCTCCCTTCGAATATCTAACATAATTCGCAGTTAAAACAAATTTCTAACACACAAATCTTCAAAACAGACGACGCGATTCATGACTGGGAAGTATCGGCGTGGATCACCCTCTCCAGGAAGAACAGAAAACTATGCCAACTTCACTTCCGGAAAATGGTTGCAATATACGCTTTACCTGGTTGTGAATCGCTTTATCTATTTTTAAGGTTTGTGTTTGTTAGAAATTAGTTTTAACTTTGAATTATGTTAGATGTTGGAAGGGGGACAATCTAAATCTAAATTTGTGAAAAAATGAGAACAAAGACATTGTGTTAATGCTACATTGAATCCACATCACGTACGCGAATGATTGCATTATCGCCAACTTTTCCGTGATGAAAAACTCCCTCCCTGGGTAGAAGTAAGTTTAGAAAATAGATATACTTGTTTTCAATGCCCACCACCCCAATTTTAGACAAATTAATTTACAAGCCCATGGGCGTTTAATACGCGATTTACGGCATAAATCTGGTTCATGGAAGATATGATATTTTTTTCCAAAACAGTTCGCCATTCACCACCAACAAACCGACCATTAACCAAATTGGAAAAAAGTTCAATAATTTTTGATGAACCAAAATTATACCACCATTTAATTTTGAAGACCGCAACAATAACGAAGCACAAGCAACCGACAATCCACCTAACCAACGGAGCCTACAGAACAGTGATGAACCTAATTCCCAAATACTTCCCTTTGTCTGGGAGCCACCAAAATCAACAGCGTTGGTGCTGAAACGATAACTGTCACCACTGTATTTTATGCTATTTGATGAAGTTCTTTTCTTTGAACGAAAGGAGAATTTTTTTTTATTTTTACGTGTTTCAAAAAATTGCTGGTTTATTGCCATCAGTACAGCAGGAGGGAGAAAAACATTTAAACAACCAACTCAGTGGAACGCGATGCGGGCTGAAGTTTTGAAGACCATCTGAAGATCTGGAACGCTAGATCCGTGAAAATTTGTGGTTAATTGTCGTCTAACAAAGCAACATCTTGGCACGAGTGATCATACTTTTGCATCTGCTACCAATTATTGGGAACAGGTGCTGTTTCAAAGCTCGAAATCGAATTTAATACTGCGTTGACACGAGTATCTTAGCGTCATTCTTAGCTGAAGTAGACATTCATTTATGAAAACGTGTGCTGTGACTGAGCCATATCGGAAAATCAATTATTAATGCAACCACACACGCAAAAATCATGAATACGGTACTTGAAAGTAAAAAAATAACAGTACAAGTTCAAAAATAAACAAGGGATTAATTCAAGGAATCTTGGTAAAATGGTAGAACTTCTGACGTGGTTTTGCGCTAGCTACTCCATTCGTCTGATCTCACCACTCAGTTGTAAAATGAGTGGTGAGCAGGCGAAATTATTACACAGCAAAAAGCACAAAAACAATTGCACAAACGCATTCCAGATACTTCAAATTAACTGTTTCAAAGAAACATACAAATAGAAAAATGCAAACAAAACACAAAACACACAATACTTAGTAGAGAAATCTGGCAAACTTAGCTATCTGCTTAGGAAAAAACACTAGAGATAGAAAAGATCCAGAGGAGCCCAGAGTATGGTAACTAGAAATGTGAGATTTAGTAAACATCCGTCTACTGGCTATGTTTGATTGGTCTAGCCTACATGCCTACTTATGCATTTAGCAGTAATGATTTATTTCACAATGGTGTGCAAAACTTGCCAGTGTTTGTACATTTGGTGTTAAGGAATGAAATCCGTTGTAGTGTACTATTACAAATACTTGTACACATGTGTTATTGTTTTGAAAATGAACATTCTGTTCATCTTTTTTACAAGTATGCAGTTTCACATATGGTAATAAAGAACATTTGATTAACAATATTACACCAACAAAAATTGGCCTGCAGCTGATCATAAGATTTTCATACGGCTATTAAAGTTAATAAGACAAAAAAGCAGTTTTCAAGAAAAATACCATTCATAAATCAATGCCAATTTATTTTACACGACACGTACAAAATTTAAGCCATAATAGAATAATAATATGTAATGGTTGACATCCTTAAAAGGAATTCTCTTTGAAGAATCAGGAATTGACACTGATACATAGCTTTATTGCAAATGTGAGTTCTACCATACCGTGAACAACAAACATGTGAACCGTACTTATGATGCGAGATTGGCTTTTGATGCTGTCACAACTGATGGTGGTGTACGAAACTGGTATGTTGCATGTTCGATGGGTGTGTGTAGGGTCTGTGGTGAATTTCTCTACTAAATATTGTGCGGTTGGGTTTTTAACAGTTAAGATTTTATAAGTTTACTTCCTAAGCTGGGTTTCAACATAGTCATTTTTAAAAAAATGATTTGCGATATGGGAGAAAATACTTATGAGCGTGGCTAACAATAAACATAAGTGAAAATGACGTTAACAAATTAATACTATAATCTCTTCGATTACTATTACCAAATGAAAAAGCATCGGTATTAATGGGCTGACCATCCACGGAAAAATATTTTCTTACCAAAATTCCCACTAGGAAGGCCAATGGAATTTTAATAAATTGTTCACTTTAATAAATTGGTGTAAGGTACAATTTTACGGAGAGGGTGTCGGTGCGGTGCTGCCCTTCTCCATTAGTTGGTCATTCGGCAGAATGGTAGGCAAAATTGTGCATACATTTTTAAAAACTGGTCAGACCACTAAATTGGTAATGCCACCTTGCCAAAATGGTGCAATCGAGCTGATATTTAGTACGTAGGTGAGGTTGACTATATGACTTATGCTGTTGAAAATGAGCCGATTGGTCCGTCTGTTTTCCATCCATTTGCCACAATAAATTTCAAACGAAAATGCCATAACTGATGCAGAAGCACCGAAACTTTGTTATTTCGCAAGTACAACCTTTCGTTTTTTTTACTGAAATGAAATGAACATGATCGTACTGTCCGTTCAACTTGAAACAATGATTCAAAGTCATTCTGTTGCCTTTTTAAGTATTCAAAAAAAGGATAAATAAATATGTAGCGAGCGAAGATGTAGTCACGGAACAAAATTTCGGAAAAATTATGGTTAACACCCGGCTAATATTTAGTCTTCCCGACGTCTTTCATTAGCACAGGTAGTATAATCAGTAATAAGACACAAAAACAAATCTCGTCTCGTATTTGGCACATTACATACTTTAATCTTAGCCTTAGAACGATTACCGAGATTGTTGTTTTGCAATGGAGTCACAGACTCGGCTAACAAATGCAGTAAGTTTCATTATAGTCTCTTTAGAATTTAACTCTCGCAATCACTGTTAAACGAGCCACCGTAAAAGCAATGGCAGGGCTATTTTGGTAGGAAGTTTATAAAATGCAGCACTAAAAGCAACAAGTATTCATTAAATAAAAATGTGGATTTAATTCGTTTAAAGAAGCCGAGGTTATACCGTAGCAACCATCACTCTTACAATGTTAGTCTTTTATTTAGTCAATTAATATGCCTCCTCTCTTTCCCCAAATCTCCGCAAAGTGTCGGATTGGGCTACCTAGAAAACCGGGGACCACCAGGGAGACCCTCGTTAAAATAAAAAAAATTTCTGAAAAACTGGAAATGAATTCGTATGAAAATTGCATGTCTAAGTTTCAGGAAAACGCTTCAAATTTACGCTGATCTCCTAAAAACATGCTAGCTTCCCGGGGGGACTCCCTTGAGGAAGCTTATGGAGCTTCCCAGGCCTCTTTGCCGACGCTCCCCTTCCCTGCGTGAGGTCCCTTCCAGCACCTTCCCAGGCAGGCCCGACCCCTCCCAATCCGCCCCTGTCTCTGCTTGGTGTTTCGTGTACTATGCTTCATTTCTCGCACTTCCAAAGAAATTTCTCTGGAGGGAAAAATTTGCTAGAAATGTTTTTTTTTTTAAATGGGTTATAGTGTGAAACAGCTTAAAAGAGCTTCTCACCCAGTGCTTCTGTGTCTGCCTAGTATCCATGATAACTTTGAAACCCTTTTTTTTTGTCCGATTCGTTTCAAATTTTCCACCTAGATTCAGTGCTCTATTTCTGGATTTAAGTTCCCTAATCAATAAAACTGGGCAGGGGTGCCCCCCCCCCACACACACACTATGAGGAATCCCCAATTTTTTTTAAGCTCCCCTCTTTCCAGCTTTAGAAAAAGTTGTGTATTTCATAGCATGATTATTTGAAACGCCAACTAATCATGTTTTGAAATCCACCATTATTTTCATTTGGAAGGGAGGGAGGGGTTTAAAAAATTCAACGAGTATAAAAATATGAATACATGACATTCACACTGTCGACCAGCAAGCAATTATAATTATGTTATTTACTTTGCCAAGTCGGAAGTTTATTTTAATTGCTAAACTTTATTTTAAAGCTGTAGCCTAAAAAGGTTTTAAATTTCAGTGAAAATTGGAATTTGAAAATTGTTTAAGCCGACGGGGATTGTAACTTTGTTGGCTTGCAACAGACGAGCTCTGTATCGTTCGTTACATGATGATGGTATTGATAATGATACCAACTAGTCGTTTTTACGACTGGCTGGCCTACTTGAGGGAACTTCATCCCCCCCCCCCCAGCCAATAGTAGACCAACCAGTCATAAGAACTTTTTTTGGGGGGAGGGGGTACTTCGTCCCATCCCCCCTCAAAGGAAAACAGTCATAAAAACACTAGACCAGTTAGCCGGTAAATTTTTTTGTGTGTGTGGGGGGGGGATTGTTAACCCCCCCCCCCAAAAAAAAAAAAAAATGGCAACGAGGAGATGCTCCTCACATGAACCCCCTGTGGGCACCATTCATTAAACATTTTGAATTAGGTATCATAAACCCTTCCACACCGTACGATAGGTTAACCATTAACCGTGCATACGAAGATATAAAAAAAAAGGTCTTGCATCGGAAAGTGAGCCTTTTGAGGGTTCCCCGGAAATTCGAGTGAAGTGAGGTAAGCATAGCCGAATTGTTGTACACATGGGCCTTTAAAAGGAGTCCTCTGTGAGTGCACATAGTTAAAGCATTAAACAGACATTAATCATTATTCGGGACAATTATCCAGAAATTAATATACAACTAAAAGATTGGACATGTAAAGTGGCACGTACAAGCATGAGCTTTGATTTAATGGTTGAAGATTTGTTCAAAGTCAACCACCGCTGCTGTTTTACGAATCTTCAGGGCAGTTTGTTGTGGGTTGTAAATCGGTGCTGTAATTAGGGATGTATCAAAATCCTGACTAAACTTAATAGCTGTGTAGTACAAACTTCGCTGTTCAAACCTGGTCCACACTGAATTGAGTAATGATTCGATACGAGTATAAAATAATTGGAAAAAAGTGCAGAAAGTTGAATAAGTTAGGAAATAAATATCCCGTAGATGCCATTTGGCTTTTCGTTTACTAAATTCAGAATGAGAGAAGGTGCATTGTTAGAATTTGGCACAGTAGGATTTGAACTAAACAATTTTTAAAGTTTTTTTCCCCGTGTTTTCTGAAATTATAAAGCGTGAGAATGACTGAAATATAGCAATTTTGAAATCCCAATATTTGAAAATGTTGGAATGATAGGTTTTAAACTCTGGCACCAAGAATTTGAGTAATAGGATATTTCGAGACATGTTTTACCATGTGTTCACAAAATACAAAATATTGGAATTTTGCAATAAATGTTGAATTTTGATGACCACATGATAAAGGCCGTGTGCAATGCCTTGTTAGTATTGTTGGCTTCTAAAGTGAATAAATACAGATGCACAATTTTATCCGTTACTGAACTATTTAATAATAATATGTTTATTGCTCAGTAAAACGAGCAAAGCAGTAAGAAAGGGTTCCCAAAGGGACCACTAACAGCCTGCCATAAATTAATTACATAGAGGGTACACCATTAAAATCACATCTTATAAAACGTTCAGTATCAAGAGATACAGTCGTCAACTAGAAAAATCGTATTCACCAATGTAAGGAACCATTAAAAATGACATCAACTGATGCCAAGGTTGTGAGGGTTTTGAATTGATTAAGGTGGGAAAAGAAGAGAATAAAAAACTTCCAAGGACAATTATTAGGACGGATAAAGTGTGCATTTAAGCAATTTGTTAAAGGTGGTTAATCACGAGGCCGAGACAAAGCAAGGAATTCCACACTGGGGTGACTCGCGACAAAAAAGAATTTCCTGCAAGATTAACTTGGGAATCACAAGTTTAAATCAGTGACGCCTAGTTTTTGTCTTGGAACAAATATCGAAGAAGGGTTGTTCAAGAGGCAATATGCAATGTAAAATTTTGTGCGTTAGAATAAAATCGCCCTTGAGTTGCAGCAGTTCAGGTGTGTCCAACTTTAAAATTTTCAAACTTTGGCTGCATTACTCTTTGCTAAAACCTGGGAGGGATTTTGTAAAGTGCCCGGAGCTATTCAATGTGATCCATATCTTTTAAAAGGCTTGGTAAACAGACCTGGCAAAGATATTCCAAAAGTCAGGTAGTGGCTGCTTACATATATCAGGAGCAGGTGTCTAGCGAGGGGGGTTTTTGTTGAAGGGGGCGAAAACGAAAAAGCTGTGCTGTCTGCTATAAACAGTTGTACGAATCTGAGCGATAAGGGGTGCCCACATTTTACGAAAGGCTTGTGGAAGCCTTCCCCCACCTCAGGTCCCCTACTCTTGCTAAGCCACTTATTAGGAGTGTATGAATGTATACACGAGTCCATGCTGTAACTATGGTTTGTCAAAAGGTTGTCTGGGAGTGAAGTTGTGGGGTTCGCCTAATCTTATTTTGCTACAGTAACATCAAAAAAACATTCCGGCATGTGTGACAACTGGCGTTGAGCCAGGAGGCGAGACATGTGTTTCTATCCCAGTCAGCCTTGGCTTGAAAAAGCCGTCTCCTTCACTGATTCAAGATCATTCAACGCTCTCCCAGGCAGAGCTTGAACTAATCGTAGCACGAGTGATATTTTTAGTACCTATTTACTAGATTAAAACTTACACGACGTAGTTTTAACATGGAATACCTCAGAAAATAGGTACGACCAGTCTTCCCACAGTTGACCACATAGGGCCGCGAAGCAGAACTAGAGATGGAACATGTGGTAATGTTATTGTAATAAACACTTCGTTGAACCTTAGCTATACGTCGTGGAGTGATACTGGTGCTTTCGAGTGTTGGAGCAAGCTATTGGCCAATATCGTAACATCGCTATGAAACTCGTTCCCCACCTGACATTTGCCGCATGCTTGTCCGGGCGAAACAAAACTCCGGGCAAACCCGGGCACGACTACACAATCACAGCAGGTACAACTACTTAAAAACAGTGGGAACACAGTAGTGGACATATAACTAAAGCCTACATGTCGGACACACACGTAGCAACTATGACTTAGTGAATTTTAACCCAGCCCGTTTGACTTTGCGTCTCATTATTATTGGTCACCAAATTAAAAAGGCTGCGAATCAGCCATGACTAAATAGAGAGTCGTTTTTTGGTCGTTATTTCAAAGGTAGAAATAAACAAACATGATGACGTTTTGAATGTTTTTATTTATTTATTTTTATAATATTTTATTTTTAATTCATTTTAACCCATTTTTTATTTTAACACTTTGAACTTCAAAGATGCTATGAAAAGGTTTCAGTACAATATAAAAGAGGGGGAGGGGGGGTTAAATTCGTACACGGGGTAAGCTAAAAAAAAAAAGTCATGAAGACTCGTAATGTTAGCGTATTCGCTGAATTTGTGTATCAGTGGTCTTATTTTATGTGTCAAGTCTTTTAGTGGTAAATCAGTTCCTCAATATTTTTTTTGAATAATGATTATTATCTGCTTAATGTTTCTTAGTCATGACGTACTATTAATTTTTATATTTGACTAAAACCCCCTTGCCAACTTTTATTGATTTGTCAACATAAATCCAGAAATAGGACATGAGTTTAAAAACAATCAGACAATTAGTTGAAGGTTACTATGGCAACAGTGAGACAGACACCAGCACTGGATGCAATCGTTGAACATATTTTGCACTCATTTTCCCCGCTTGCACACTCTCTATGCTGCTAGATTGTTAAACTAGTTCGAAAATTTACATCAACATACGGTCTATAATATACAGTATGTGTGATATGTTATACATTCAAAATCCTCCAAGATGGAATGCCAATTAAATTTTGAATCTCAGGAGAGATCGTCACTAGTAATTTCAAATTTGGGTTATTTAGACGTTTATTTAGATGTATAAAAAGAAAGCCTGGCACACAATAAATCATAAAAATGAAGTGTACTTATTTTCACACCGACAATTTTATGGGGAAAATGATCAGAATAAAAGGGGCGCCTATGTCCTGCAATCCTAGACTCGTCAAACCCAAAGAGTTGGGTATCTGCATTGTATAACCTTCAGCACGGTGTAGGCATTCGTTGGGATCACATTTCCACTAAATTTACGCCTTAAAATTAGCAATAAATACATAAATTTAAAATGCTTAAATTAAACTTATATTAGAAGGACACGAACATCCATACAGGTCGCTATTGTGAAACTTGTGCTATAGTTTGTTCCACATGATGTTTGCAGGAAACTGACTGTATACCG
>JAHWFP010154047.1:0-65843 GCA_023313725.1 Lithobius niger | reverse complement strand
GATGTGGTACGTTGGGTGTTGTATGACTAGGAATTAAAGGCACTAAATCCTTCCGGTATGTCATGCGACCCGTTGAGAATAGCGTTTGCAACATTTACACAGGTTAGAGTTAATATCGCAAAATCATCTCGCACGAAAGAAAAAACAAGAAAATGAATGTGTTGGCAACATTTACATACGTTTGAACTAATGTCGCAAAACTGAGTCTTACAGGAAAGCCAGCAGGGGCACATGTGCCTTTAAATGCACGTTCTTTTTAAATAAAGTCAGCACATTTCATTAAACACCACTTTGCTCAAAAGAAAGGAAAAAGTGCCAATTTTTTTATTATCATAAAAATTTCGAAAAGAAAAAAGAAAAGCTGGGTTCAAGTAGCCCACCATTAAGTTGGCCCACCAGCCAATGGCCGTTAGGGCATTATTGCTAGTCTGCCGCTGTTCTCCGTGTATGGAGCTTCTTTAATTTCTCTGCAAAGGTTTAAGAGATTTTGCTCTTGGTGTCTGATATTTATTTGCATTATATTTCCTTTCTGACACACTTATACTGGTTTTATTGTCTGATATGTACTTTACAATTAAACTGAGGAAGAATCAAATATGAAATCTGTAAATAAATTGATAACAAACTAAATGAACTTAACAATGAGACGGCACAGGATTTTACGAAAACTAAACACTGTAACAAATAACTTATTTAAAGAAGTGATGGCACTACCTACCGACGACCATACATATTTATCCTCCTGCATTTACCCTCCTGCAGTTTGGCTGATTTCTTACAAGTTTATTTGTCTGAAGTACGCTGTATTGTAAGTGCAAGTGCAGCTATTCAAATTCAAAAAAATTCTGTGAATGCAATGTTGTTTGACGAAGCTAATTTCTAAAACTCCTTTTGGTTTGTGTAGAATAGTGTTCTTGTCGTGTGAGAAACTACACATAGGTGTTAATGTAAGACATGCATACAAGATATTATATTACATCATGTCACATCCAATTAATCAACACATGAATCCCACCAACTTAAAAATCAATTTACTTCATGGAATTCCCAATCTTTTAGGAAACTTTTAGAACAAGAGACAAACATGATAGAAATACTAAGCAGTCTCTTGGCAATGCTCATCACATCTGCAAAGATTTGGAGGCAACGAAGGACCCCTGGTTAGTCTGCATAGAACCAAGATGCCTTTTGAACATTTACGTGTTCAGAAAGCTTATTGTTTGATTCCTGCAGCTAGCATATTCAAGCATACAGAACAGCTTCCCTCCACCCCCACCACCCCGTAATTAATGTTTTTTTAGTGTTTTTCATTTTTTACAACAGTTTAATGGTGATGAAGGAATTAGTAATTGCGTATTAACCCTTAAAGTGCTGAGAACGAGTATACTCGCCAAAAACACAAGCACAGCTTGGAGTCCTAAAAACAGAGTCCAAAGTATGCACGAGATGGCCAACAATGGAGAAACGACAACAATACTAGGTTCCCTTAACAAGCCGACTCCAGAAACGGCCGTGGCCGAGTTGGTAGAGGCGTGTGCCTGAAGTTAAGGAGCTCCTTTAAGTTGCTAGTCCGAGTCCCATCCAGGTTACCCCTACTTTTTTGGAGATAGAAAATTAATTCAGCAGTCAAAGAGTTAAGAACTGTAACCACTATGGGTTATCTGCCATACAACATCAACAACCAAAATCAACTTCAGAATGAACAAACAAGTAATAGAGCTATCACCCCAGAAATCTCCCCAGCTGACAACAAAATGTACAGCTCACAAGATCCCACGTTCTTCAACATGAGGAAGAGAAGGTGGGCTACCACAACAATGAGCATCATTAGCAAGAATAAAGAATGAAGCACGCTCAAATTTAAAGAACGAATACATTCACTGTATCTTGCAAATATTTGACAGGCTAATTCGACTTATGGGTGTTGTAAAAACTTCTCTCTGCTTTGAGCCCTGTTAGCTTGTGTTTCCTTCCGATTTACATGGTTTTTTGGGGGCACAAAAAATCGTGTACATCGGAAGGAAACGTGTTAGTAGGGCTTGATGAAGATAGGAGGACTTTTTTAAACAGCAATTAGTTGACCAGCATATCGAAAATTTAGAAAATACAGTGGATGTATTCGTTCTTTGAATTTGACCGTTTTTCTCTGTATACACATCTCCGTGGTTAACCATCCAAAGTAAAGATGGTGAGTTTCTTCAAATAATGAAGCTTTACAGATCTGATAACAACCATTCCCCATGCTAATAGCTGTAGTTCCTGATCCCGATCATGATTCATGATTGGTTAAGGTATTATTGCACCCCACCTCAACTTCGACTAAGAACGCAAACTGATGTGGGGGAAGATAGTAAGTGTAAGAGAAAAGAAGAAACGTCCACCCCTCCCCCCTCCCCACCCTCCAAAATAAAAACTGAGGATTATGGTAGCGGAGAAATTCCTAATATGATCAATTAAATTTACCCAGGCAAAGCCAAGTAATTAACTAGTTCAAATTCTAAAAACTTAGCAGCTGTGTGGTTCAATGTTGTTTATTCGCTGCAATTCTCCAATGAATAATTGGCGTGTATATGCACGACAGCTTCAAAATCACCGTTGTTCTTCTGCTAATGTGACTTTGTTGCAAAACTGCACTGTAAAGCTTAAAGTTAAAGTTAAGTTAAATTGAGACGGCAAAGGCGTAATGCCTGTAATGCCCAGGAGAAGATTTACGAAAATAAATTATCAAATTGAGCTTTCCATGCATTGACACAAGGTGCATTGACGATATGAGACGGCAAGGCGTTCCATCCGGAGATAACTCTTTGCGAAAAAACTCCCTTCCTCGAGTTTAAATTTAAAGATCCATGCTGAAGTTTGAGATTATGCCCCCGGGTGGTGAGAGAAAGAGAAGGAGTGAAGAAGGTGTTAGGATAGAGGCCCTCACAACCATTTAGAATTTTGTACACCAACAACAGATCGCCTCTGTCAAAACGAGTAGCAAGGGATGGAAGCCCGAGGAGTTTGAGTCTTTCATGGTAAGATAAAGTAGGGAGGGAAGCACAGCGTTTTGTGAAATAGCGAAAAGTTCGCTCAAGGAGTTGAAGCGACTTCTGGTAGTAAGGCCTCCATGCCTGGATACAATATTCAAGGCGAGGTCGGACAAAATTAGTGATTACAAACTTCAACATAGTAGAACTAGGTGATGTTAAGTATTTGAGAAGATAATTGCCAGTGCATCTAGCTTTAGAAGAAGCAGCAAGTGACTGGGAATGGAATTTCAGGCTGGCATCGACAATAACCCCAAGATCCCGAATTTCCTGGACAGAGAGAAGCATTGTAGTCCCCATGAAGTATGTGTGTTTTGGGTTATTAGGACCTAAGTGTAGAACTTTACACTTAGATTCATTAAATGATAAACCATTCGAGTTGGCCCAACTCAAAATGGAGTCAAGGTCATGTTGCAACAAAACGTGGTCACCAGAATTAGCAATGGAACGATACACCTTAAGGTCATCTGCAAAAAGAAGACAGAGGCTGATAAGAGACTCGGGGAGGTCATTGATATAGAACAGAAAAAGGAGAGGACCTAAAACAGAACCCTGGGGAACACCAGAAGTAACTGGTGCCCATTCAGAAAGAGTATTTCCAATACGGACTCTCTGTTTACGATTATCCATGTAAGAAAAGAGAATGCTGTACAAAAAATCAGGAATCCCGACTGCATGAAGCTTAGAAAGAAGAGTAGAATGTGGAACGGAATCAAAAGCTTTGGCGAAGTCGAAATACACGACATCACAAGGCATCTTTCTATCTAAGTAAGAAGTCCAGTGCTCAGTTGCAACAAGGAGGTTAGAGAGGCAGGATCTTCCTTTACGGAAACCGTGTTGCGAATTGTGAAGAGGATGATTCAGATTAAGCCAATCTGTCAGGAAATGGTGAATAAATTTTTCAAATACCTTAGAAAATATAGGAAGGAGGCTTATGGGCCTGTAATTTGTAGGACTGGAAGTGGGGCCACTTTTGTGAATTGGCACAACAGTGGCTTTTTTCCATTGATCAGGAAAAGAACCTTCAGAAATACATTTAGTAAAGATAATAGCTAGAGGGTTAGAAAGAGAAGAAGCACAGTTTTTGATCAACAGTGGGTGGTGTAGGTCAGACCCCGCAGAAGTAGCAGTTTTGAGGACAGAGAGGTGTTTGTAAACATCGGCTGCAGAAATTGAAAGATTGGCAGGGAATGGGCCCTTCAGGGGAAGAGGAGTGTTGCAGCTAGGCTGTGAAATTTGGAAAACAGAGTGAAAAAAGCCATTGAACTCATTCGCAACTTCAATATCAGTATGAAGTAGGGCTCCATTGGTTCCCCTGATGCAGTTTGGCTTTTTAGAAGTGTGTTTGTTATTCAAATAAGCAAAAAGCTTCTTTGGATTGGCCTTGCTCTCTGAAAGAAGCTTTGTCTCACTTGTAACACTTTATCCACGCCACTCTTAAAATGGCAATCTAAAACTGAATTTGGGAGTTGTAAGCATAAATAAGCCAACACCTGATCTTAATGCAGTTTCATTTCTGTTCAGGTGTAAGTGTTTGTAGAGTTTATGTAGACCAATCATGATAATTCAAGATACTGGATAGTAAAAGGCTGGTTACCACACTATTGTATGACATGATGCACTAACACGAGTATCCAGTTATGAATTACGAAAAATAAAAAAGAACTGAATGAAAATAAATGAACTATTTACTGAATCTGAGTCTACTTAATCCCAGTAAAAGAATGCAGTAGCTAAAAAGTAGTTACTGTTCTAAAACAATACAGTCTATTGGAATAATAATTAAGATTAAAGAAAGCAATGTTGTCTTTTGTTAAACTGAATGGTTACTTGACATACTTTCACTTGTATGTCAGCATGCTGCATGTGAATTAATAATCATTTATCATGCCTTATGGAAATTCAATGACATAAAAAGATTCAAGTATGACAAACTGTATTACAGAAAAGAAAATCAGTGTTAGAGCTCATCATGAGTGAAATTTTTCTTGTAAATGTCTTATAAACATACTGTTATTTCTTTTTCCGTAGACTACGTGGAAGTGACAGATGGGAAGGTGACCGTGTGCCGCGACGCAGCCAAAGGAAAATGTGCTCGGCCCATGTGCAAGTACTACCACATGCCAGTGATACCCATGTGCGCCAATGCAGTTCCCTGAGGCTAGTCCATTATGGACTGTCCGAGGACGAAATGTTGGATGGAGCTGCACTCACTTGCCTTCCAGGGGGTTGTGGTCACACACATTTTGTGATGATGTGGAAGACAGACGAGAGCTTGGTTTCTGTTTTTTTTTATATATATATAAAAATTTATCCATATACATATATATATATACATATATATATATAGAAAGATATATATTGCGAAGAATGGAGGACATTTTTTTGTAGAAGAGGAAATCGACTGAGGCAGATGAGGCTTCTTGGTTCATCCTTGAAGATTTGACCCACTGATGCAAATTGACAACTAAAAATAAAATAAAAGACAGGGCTGGATCTTCCAAGATTGATGTTTGGATCCAGTACCCTTCTATTACCCTTCCCACCCACCCCACCTCCCTTATTCCTTAAATCCGGCTGTAGGAGCCAACGACGATGACGATGGTGGGACAGGCGTCCATTGGCTGTTATCTCTAAAGTTCTAGTCATGAGAAACGGAGTTGTGGCGCCAGCGGATTCTACCAAGACCTGTGATGTTATTGATGCCAAACATGCAATCAGACCCCAACCCCCAATCCCTAACCCAAACCATGATCCTCTTCGCCCATACCCTCCAATGTTGGCAATCGTTTCACCCATGGATGTTCCTGATCTTATACCTACTCAATCAAAGATTATGTAACGACTTTTTACCTTGATATGTACTGAACAAATCACTTTTTTATATTGTTCTAATTGAGATGACGATTAGCTAGGCGTATAGTGACACTTGGGAGCACCAAACACCTTCTCTCTTGCCTCTGATAGACACTCCGTAGACAGCATTCTTGTTCGTGATTTCCAACACTTAATAACCTTAATCAATGCATTTGTTGTCCAGTGTCATTGGGAATTTAATTCCCTTTTACCCCCTGGAAGGACTTTGGGGGTTATCAACCAACCAATCAATCAATCGTTTGTAGTGAAACCCCATCCTCCCCTTGCAGAGAAATGGGGGGGAGGGTCATCAACTTTTTGTACCAGGTCACACGCGACCGTAAGAGAGCCGCCTAGTGTTGAAGTCAATTGTACATACGAGTTGTAGTTGGACATAGTTTAGTAAAAAAAAAAAAAAAGGTTTGACTGGGAGACAGAGATTCTCTGGATTTGAAGGCCAGGCAGTCATCTCCCGTTGTTGTTCGATTGTTACCCCTATTCTCTCCCTTACTCCTTTCCTTATTCCCTTTCCATAGCCCAACCTATATCCTTTTACAAACCCTCTGGAAAACAAAACACTTGCCTACTTCCTCCACTGACAGAAGTGCTTCTGTCCAGCCTAGAAGAAAGATCAAGATGACCGAAACGACAATTGGACGATGATGCACACCCACTGGTCCAAACCAGTTGTCGGAGCTTCCATCAAGCGGCCACAGCGGATACCTAATGACACTCCTAGCTTTTATGTGCCCAGTACAATGCCTTTCCCCGCAGTCTCTGTCCTACTGCTGATGCTGCACCATCCCAATTGACCTTGCCCACCTGCTGTGCTCGTGACCTCACCTGCTGTGTCTGCTTAGAATGCCAATTTCTGCCCTGAAGAGTTAACATTGCTTGCACTACCGAGTTTTTAGAAAGGGCAGTACTGCTATTAAGGGCCCACTGCTGGCAGGACGGACACACATATCAGTCAGCACCCGATTTTTTTTCCTATGAAATCAAAGCCTCCAGCCCATAGTGTAACAACATAGCCATTTAACTGACAGTAGATGTAGTCCTCGACTGTACGCTATCTACTCCCAGATGGTTTAAGGGATGTCAAATTGGATTGCTTCAAGCTTTGACAATTAAATGTCCACAGCACTCTCCCGCACACGTTACATGAGGGCTTCTCCTCAATTTCTGTGGAAGGAAAATGCTTCACCATGCTCGTAGTGAACAGGTCCAGGCTTGGCTCGGTGTCCGTGGACTTGGCTGTGCTGCTTTATAACTTCAGCGGCCACTATGTAGAGCCTTCAAGTTAACCACACCAAGACAGAATCAAGCCATTTGTGGTATCGGTCTATTCATGTAATCGTAGACTCTAGATACAGTAGCTTAGCCGTACTCTGTTTTTCTATAACTTAACTGGTGTAGAGTGTAAGTTTGACTGCTTGCATCAGCGACATTGATCCTATTCCCACCTGGTCGAATTATGTTCCCAGCTCTCCGAGTCCCTTTTGTCGTTAACCCAAGCGTGGACCTGTTAGTAACATAGACTTGCCTGCGAATATAGAAATCAACCCAATAACTCTGCCGTTTCTTGGTATGTTGATAACTTGTTGTGATTTTTTATTAGTAGTCTTTTAGATGGGCTTAGTTATATATTGACCCATCAGCTTAGTTCCACTTAATCCCTACTTACCAACAAAAATAATAATAACGATAATAATAATGATAATAATAATAATTAAAACCATGGTCCATTGTAGCCCCCCATCATGGTTTGATTGCTGGTTATCGGCTGCCTACTCTTAGTTTTCCGATTCATTTATTGCAAGTAATTGATATGTTTTTATGATAGTTTTTAGATCTCGTAGATGACAATACTCTTACTGTATTACTCAAAGAATCTTATTCCTCCAGATAATAAGTGCCCCTACCCACATGGTGCGCAAAGTGGCCTTAGTCTCTTTGCTGTTTGACCATGTGCTCCTTCCTTCACTAGTATGGCGTTGCCGACAAGCAGTTGTCCCATGTGTTAGCAAGTCTTGCCCTCTTAAATGCACTACAACCAAGGACCCTGGTCTTTATTTCATTGCTCCTTTCTTTTTGTAAGAGCCGCCCACCAGGCCAGTTGCAGTAGTAGTAATAGTAGTAATAGGTATGGGATTCCTTGGCCCAAACTTCCTTCCCCCGTCATTTTGCTGCTGGCAGAGGGAAGCCTGTGCGAGTCAAATGCATTGGACGACATCTGTTGTTATAAACCCATATTCACGAGTGAGTCGGAGAATCTGTTGAGTGTGTTACTGTTTTCTACGCTGAGTGGACGGTCCACTGTTGTCTTTCAAGTTTTTTAGAAGGTTGTAGGCTTAGTAGAGGGATCTGAAAGTGTCGACCCGTAGAAGTATAAGAATTACAAAAAAAATGATAAATAAATAAATAAAATGAATAAATAAACAAGAAAATTATGACAATTATATTGATTATAATCTATTTGATATATTGTGAATCTATTAACTGATCGTTTTCCATTGTTGAAATTTTGTGCCCGGTGAAGTTGCTCTTCCTCTTCCGAGGAAGGAGATAATCTATTTCCCTGCTACCAGGAAAAATGTTTTTACCAATATTACTCCACAAGTTTTGCACTGCGAAATTTATTCAACTGAGCAAATCTATCATTTTAAATGTTACTGGTTTTGAAATTATCTTCTGTGGTTTGTTTTAAATAGTATAATTTTTCACAGACTTTAGGTAATGAAATGTAGAATTGTATTCATGAACTCTTGACTATTTTATTGGTATATAATAGTTAACTATTTTTGAATGTACGTATCAAAAATCATGTTTGTGTCACTGAATCCTGGGGCTCCTGATTTGCCCTTGTTCTGTCATTTTAGCCATAATTAATTTGTGATATTTTCCTAGTGATGTTAGTTGGTCTATTTCTTCACTTGATGCCAGGACCACCAAAGGTCTTGTTAGATTGTTATGCGACGATGTAGCCAGGCTGCCGTCGCACGGGTCCTTAAGAGCCACGGCAGGCTGGACACTGTTATGACTTGCGCTAGAGTTAAGAACGAAGCAAATAAAAAAATCACGGTTGGATAGCTAGTATTATTTAAAAGTAATATTAATAATTATTGAAAGACATCAAATGTCATCTTTCAACGTTTCATTTTTATTTAGATTTCACCTTTTTATAGGTGAAAGCTTGCTCAAAAAGAGTTACTTTTGAGTAGTGTCTTTAAGCCTCGTAGCAATCAGATGAAAAGATCTTATTTATTGATTAATTAATTACACGTTGATGAAAAAACGTTGAAAAAAAAAACAAGCCCATTTTATACAAAAAAAAAGTTGTTAATGAACCAGCTCGTTCGTCAGCCAGTGTCTGCTTGCTAAGTAGAAGCTCAGTTGCTTCCGTGGCATGGGTGCGGGTGAAATATCATGACCGAATCGGGAGCAGGGCCAGTAGTCTCAACGGGCGGTGGAGGGTGGATGATCATGACGGGTTCGGTTAGACAAACCCTATGGTTGGTTGATAGATCCTGTTTCAGATGGGGGAGTTCAGGTATTAACTGTGTATTGAATACCCTCCAGTTGTACACTATTATCCTTGTTAAACAATGACACCCTTTGAATGTACTACTATGTGCTGTATGGCAAAGTCTAAGTGACATTCCACCTTGTGACCCGCTGCTCATTGAGTGGCACTCTTTTCAAGATTCCCGGAATAACCACAAAGTAAGTGTCTTTTCTACTTGCTGTTTGTTAATCTGTATTTGCTAGTCTCCCTAGATATCGGACAAATGTGACTATGTAGTCAACTGAACTTGAACCAAAAAATAAATAAAAGAATCCTTTGGGGTAAATTATGGAAATGCATTTAACAATTCCAACTACATGTAAGTCAGCATTGCCACTGGCCTTTTTTTCACGCCTTATGCTTAAGGCGCAGTAAAGACAAAGCTTGAGAGAAAATGTGCTTGACTCTGTGGTTACTTCCTAGTGATGAGCCCATGACCAGAGACCCCGTGCTTGTTGACTTTGTGGCCATAATAACTAATGTCCCCTTCACATAGATCCTGTACATCGCATGTATATAGCAATGTGTCAGTCATGTACTACTACTATTAGTTCAGTGCCATGTTGTATTTGCCAATTGCATCTTGGTCACAACATAATCAAAGTGAGAGAAACCGCGGATGAATTTTTTTCATCTGTTTCTAGTGCTCTTTTATGCATATATTGGAGCTTCTGGTGGAGTGCAGGTCAAATCATGCGACATTGGACTGTGCAGTCTGTTCGGCTATGGTATGAAAAGGTGTATATATATGTGTGTATTACCAATACACACACATATACATACACCTAAATATATATATTTGTGTATTGTGATCATTTTAGTCTATGCAGTGTTGAGTGGATCACATGTTCCTATGAATGAAGGCAGTGGCTCTGACGACGATATAGCTTACTTGACCACCTCCAGCAGATCACCAACTCCGATGTCCTGGGAGCACTGTCATATCGTTTTGTAAAGTATTTCACCTTATCCAAAGGTGGTTGAATCTTTTTTACGATAAAAAAGAAGTAAAAAAAAAATTCCCTTGCAATCTTAGTGAGGACGTGTTGTAGTTTGTTGTTGGCGGGCTGAATATCTTGGGAATCGAGACCCTTGTGTTGTTCAGCGGGAACATCACACCGTCGCTTGACCTATGCACGCTTCCTAGCCTCTTCCCCCTCCACTGCTGTGAGCGTGAGAGTGGCCCTGGCTTCTCTCCTTCCTTCCATGCTTACTGTGACACATGCGTCCACGCTTTGGAACTTGGCCCAACGTTTTTTCCACGTGGGTCCAGCAGCCATCGGCTGGTCGCCACCTTAACTCTTGTTGTAGAGGTTCCACGCCACCAGACCCAACAGTTAGCAGGTCTGCTTCTGCCCTGTTCCCGTGCTTAGTCCAACTTGTGTATGACATTTTGCCAAACTTTACCTAGTGCTATAATATTGTGTTGTCTGCCTAGTACCTATGTGTTCCATACTCTGGTTCTTGAATACGTATGCTGTAATAAAAGCTCCAGAAGAAAGTGGCTGCTTTGCTGTTCTTGACTTGTTTGGCCGTTAATAGGTGTTGCTAACCAAACTGCCGCCGACTGCACTCCTCAGTTTTAGGGATTTCTCTACATTGTTTATTCTTGCACGGAGTGTATGGCAACACACCATCTCCTGCTGCGATTCCCATTGGTGTTTGTAACATAAAGGAGTGGCAGCTGCTTTAGCTCTCCCTGCTAGCACTAGCATCGCTTGTTATGCAGCACTCCTTTAGGGCCGTGTTGTCCGTGCTGGTGACGCTTTTGGATCTGTGGCTGTGTTCACTGACATGTAAACTGTTACGGCTGACAGGAATACGATGCACCAAATTTCTGATCTGAAATTGAGAAAATTGATAGTTTGTTTGCAATACTGACAACCTCTGCTCTGATAATCGTCTGTTGCTTTGGACATAGTGAAGCAGGCTGTCCTGCTTGCTGTGAAATCAACCCCCCCTTCCCAGCTATGTCGAAAGTATTAGACATTGTATGCAGAGGTCTTCATGAACTATCGTCTCAATATTGGAAACAAATTAACATCATTTACATTTAAATTTAGATACGCAACTCACTGAGCAGAACGGAGTGACTAGAATACTTACAGTAAACCTTACTAACAGTGCTACATTGTGTTCAAGTACAACAGTTTGAAGCAACAGCTCCAAATGACAAAAGTAAATATGTGAGGGGAGGAAGGCAAAGCTAAAACATTTTTTTGTACATATATGTATATAATTGCATTACAAAATATAAAACCAGGTTTCGTGATCCCAAGCCCACTCCTTATTGGAGAATTGACTAATCTTTTACTACTAGATATGATAAAAAAAAAAGTAGAAATTGAACCATATAATGCTCGCGTCACACATTATAAGCAAAAGGGGAGCTACGTGGAACATATGTATTAATTGACCGTGCCCTTCCTCTTCAATTGCAGCACCATGTTACTACCTTTGAATTGTGTGTTATAGTGTGTGGAGATTAAAAAAATTATACAAAGTTTAAAACTCGAGGAAACAATTTGCCAACACTAACTGAATTTAAATTCATAAATGCAGCAAGTAAGCAAACAAAAATCAATTTGGAAATCACTTTTCTGTGAGTCTGGATTTTTAAATAATGAAGTCAATAATTTCAGTACATAATATCCCATGTCAGTAACAAAATAACTTGAAGCTTTATTGGGAAAGATACGTTGTTTTTATTTCTTCTGTACGGTTTCACAACCTTTTTTTTTTTGATTCAGCAGAAGTTTTCAATGTATGCTAACATGTTCTGTTATTTAGACTCCGTAACTTAACTAAATAGCCCTGCAACTGTTAATAGTCAATTTCCATCTCTCTACATGACATGGTAATGTTTTTCTGTGGTAAAAGTCTAGTAAGTGACGTTGGCAAGTTGAAAGTGATTTTGGGAAAAGTTAAATTGGATTAAAAGACCTGAAACTGGCTACATCATTTGACTGTTTATCGTATTGCACACGGATCGTGTTTAACTGTAGTAAAAAATTTTAAATGCATGTCAATGCAGTGACAGGGCTGTTAAGGTAAGTTGTCCTTGAGAAACAGGATGCCAGTTCAAAATTAGCAACATTGGAGGGGGGAGGCCAAGGTCAATCAATTTATACCAGCCAACAGTTTTTTGCCTCTCCACCATCCACTAAGAGGCCTCTTTGTTGGAAATATTTAACGAACTAATTTCTTGCACCTGATAACTTGGGTGCCAATCAAAAAACCCCATGAACAGCTTAGAGGTGGAAGTAAGTGGATGTCCAGATTGACCATATCGGCCATATTGGGAGTTGGGAGAGGCAAAAAATGTCAACATGGTCTGCAGCCAATATCATTTAGCTTTACTTTTGACAGGTAAAAGGTCAACTCAACATCCATTCTCATATGCAAAGGAATGCCATTCATCAAAATAGAATGGCTTGTAAAATTTGTCAATCTGTGGCGATGGAACATGTATCGAAGAAGACTTGACGGATCCTAGCAGGAAGGATGGGCTGGTCTTTTCGACATTTCAGTACTTGTTGTTTCTGAACGATTACATTGGCATGCAGAGAAAAAAAAAACTTCAGTATTTATGGCTTTACTTACTCGTTTAATACTGTTTAATTCTTTTTATTTATATTGGTGTTAGCAATGAATCCCGGTTCTTATTTCTGTTTTGGTGTGTGTGTTTTAACACCAAAAAACCATTCCTTACCATTTCTTATACTTTTGTTAATTCCGTACAAACACTGGGGGTCAAACACAAATACACTTACACCATGCTCAATGCCTCTGTGTGGTGGTGTATCTGCCACGTGAGCAGGGCCAGATTAATCGCTTGTGATGCCCTGGTCACTGTTGTTTCGTTATCTCCCCCCCCCCCCCCCGAACCTTCATTTCCCGAAACTTAAGGTTAAATCCTAAGTATGGTATTTGATTCAGTAAGTTAAATTTAATTAATATTTATTACCTAACAAAAATCAATTCAATTAAACTAAATATTACAAATACCACACCATTGACCCTACAGCGCAGCATCACTTCACTTATTATTTTCTTCTATGTTTGGGTATAAGTTTCTACACATTAGTCTTGAAAATGTGTCAAAGACTTCAGGAAAATTTTGTTTCACGAACAGAGGCATTTCGAATTGCCACCAGAGACAGATTGCAATCGGGGCAGTGTATATTCGTCCTCAGTTTATAATATTTTATTTTGGTTTCTGGAAAATTATCGTTACCCTGCAGCGTTGCAGACAGGAACTGTCAAGACAATGTGAATGCTGTATTAATGATGGGAGGATGTGACGATTCTACTCCGTTGTAGTGTTGGTAATTTGAAGCATATCGTAAAGAGTTGGGCGTTCTTTTTTTTTTTTTTTGTAAGCCTCAACTTGAAACACGTAAAAGTTTGTGAACTGCACAATCTCATATGCAAGCTACGGTGATGCCCCTTATGATAGAGATGCCCTGGGCACGTACCTACTTTGCCCATTGGTTAATCCGGCCCTGCACATGAGTCAGCTAATCCAGTGAGACAGCCTAATGGCCAATAGCAGTGGCATAACGAACTTAGACTGGACCCGTAAGCAAAATTTTATTTTTCCGGAGGGAGGGGGAGGAGGGCAGGGACGTAAAAAAAAAACGAAATCAAGATGGTGTCCAAGAATTCGGCTAAGGGATAATAGGGAGGACAGTGCTGCAAGTCCCTCGGAACCTTGTAAAACAACTCATTTTTTTCTACTAATATCAGCGCCTTGCTGTCCTCCCTCCACCTCCCCAGGTGTGCGCCGCTAATGTATACCTAAGATTCGTAGGAGCCATTTTTTATTTGGCCAATCCAGGTACGGGTCGCATGCATGTCTCCAACACTGAGCCACCCAACAAATCTTTAAGAATGCAGCTAAAAGAGGCGAAATTAGTTCAGTTAACTTAACTTTCAAAAGCATAATGAAAGCTGCAATAAATAGGTTATCTTATCCTTGATGTTTTCCACAATGCAACTTGAGCCTTTGCACAGCCTGACTTAACCGCAGTTCATGCGGTTACAGCAGTTGTGTTGCAGCCCAAAACGCCCCCCCCCCCCCCCCTCCCCGTGAGGTGTGAGCCCCTACGCAATGCATACCTTGCATACCGGTACCTTATGCCACTGGTGGTCTTGTTTGTTAATGACGTAACTCGCACGACATCAAAACAGACCTGCCATTACGTACTAATAACCAACTAAGGGATGTTCTAAATAATATCATGTCAGTATTTGTAGGGTAATTCATTTTCATGCCATGATGCCATCTTATGGAATGCTGGCAATCGGTGTTTACAGTGGTTTACTATCGACATTAAGTTTAACACTGACACAAAAACCACCATGAAGCACACTTGTCCATGTACTATTCTTCAATTTTCGGTAAAAATTACGAAGCCCGTTCACTTTATTCGGAAACATTTGGTCAGTAGTGGAAGTTTCTGAAGAAGGTGAATGTACTTGGTAATCTTCACTGCAAATTCAAGAGTAGTACATGGGTGGATGTGCTTCATGGTGGTTTTTGTGTAAGCGTTAAGCTTGATTGCAATTTTCCTGCCTCTTAGTTTATCCTACTGTACAACAGAGCACAATCCTTCTTAAACAGTTTCCAATTTGCCTCTCCTACCAAACCCATAAGTATGGAACATAACCAAATGCAAGAATTATGAAGGGGTATAATGACATTCTGTTTTCCATCATTTTAATGGCTATTTAACACTCAATTTCACTTTTTTTTTGTCATCATTAGTTTAACGTTAAGATTTCTGCAGCTTGTCATTACCAATGCTTTATTTAGCTTTTTGCAGTGATAGTAACAAAACAGCAGTATTTGAAATAGCTCTAATTTTACAAATTTAAGGAACTGCTTTTAGTGATGCATGCAGAGATTGGAAGGGTCATTCGGTCACGGTTTTTTTGGAGTTGATCATTGGGTAAGAGGCTACCCAATTTTAACCCACGGCCCAATGACCTGATTAGACCCATTGACTTCTCCAGCATCTTGTTACAATTTCATGATCTCCATCCTAGCATGCCAGTTGGGCAATGATTCTCTCCTCCTGTCCTCGATTTTTCAATTTTTGCAGGAGGTAATGATATAGGATAAGATCTAGATTTAGGGGTTTGGTTAACATCTCTGTAATGTGTGACGCAGTAACATTCTGGACTGAGATTGGCGCTAATGACCTAGCTGGTGATACGTCATTAAGCCTCAATCCCCTCAAAAAAGGTTCAAAGGATTTTGGCGAGCGTTAACTGCTTCCGGTCATCTGCTCTCAATCCCATCCCTCTCCTCTTTTTACAATGAAACCAGATGGCATTGCAACAATGGTTTTGGTGGAGGCAGGGGCGGCTCAAGACAATTTGGGGCCCTACGCGAATTCAGTAACTGGGCCCCAACAGGGTCAAACGTGTAGCATTAAAAGCATTTTTTTTATCCGACTTTTTCATTCGAATCATCAAACAATAATTTTTCATACTATCCAAGCCAATATCCATTTCACTTTCTTTTTATTACCAAAAAGTATGTGCATCACAAAAGCAGTAAATAAAGTTGCAAAATTGACAAATTACGGCCACGAAATCATAGGGGAAGAGGGGATCGGCAAACAAAGCGGAACTAATTATAACAGTAAACAAAAACCACTTAGGCTAAAGAAACAAATAACATACAAACATACTTCCCAAAGTGGAAAACGAAAAAAAAAAAAGAAAGAAGGAAGAGAAGAGGGGGGGGGGATGTCAATTTTTTCAATGTTTCGCGTTTCTCATTTCCTATCAGACTGCCACCTTCCGACAAAATTAACAGCCACAAGTATCACTAGTTTCGGTTTCGGGTCACGCAATGCTTCGACCTTGGACCGACCGACCCACATCATACCCGGAGTTTCAAAATACTAGCACAACTGATTCTCATCCCATTTTTCTCTTAATACTGTGTCATAGTATGGAGGGTTTTTTAATAATTAATCTGCCTTCTCTCTATAGTAAAATGAGTGCTCCGCGCCAGTGCTTCGCGGCCCTGGGTGGAGGTGTGAGATGGAATGGAGGAGGATTGAGTCGCTCCCCCCAAATCCCATTGTTGAAGCATTGTTTCTTGATTCCGTAGACTCATTACCGTTCAGGCAACGAAAATTCAACGACGTTAAAGGGTTAAACAAACAAGGAATAACAATGCTGTCAACAATGACATCTTTTGTCGCATTGTCGTTCTTTCTGACCAAAAGAACGTCAGCACGATTCATTCTTTGTTGTGCGCTGCTATCCCATTGTTGTCGGACTGAGATCGTGAAATTGAGTGACAAATATGTTACCGGCAGTTCTCCTTGGAGGGATACAACTAGAGCTCGGCCCTGCCGTCCCTCGACATTGTTGTATCTTACTCCTCGGAAAGTGTGTATTAAATGTTTTAAAATAACAATATATAACAGTCAAACAGTAAAAATAATGCTTAAAACAATCATTTCTAGCTACGATGCTAAAAACCATGCAACTCAAGTAGTAAACATTTCTATTCTCCATCCCCCCACCACCACATACTCACCACTCACAATAGAAGAAAACTGAAAATAGGGCCAAAGCTTTATCTACATTTATCACATTTATAAAATCGTATTCTATCTTTTATAAACACCAACACTTAGTTGTAAGTATGGCCGGATGGAGAACCAAAAATAATTGGGTAAATGTGATGAGCTGGTGCCAGGAAGCAGACAAATGTTAACTACAGTTGCTGAGCCATTAAATTTTTATAATTCACAGTAGTAGGGTAGCAGGTGTAATATTGGTCACCTTGTTCTAACGGCGTGAAAAACCAGGGAGGGAAAATGACTCCTAGCCTTTGGGGTGCAGGGGTCCCCAGCTGCAGGTTTTGTTTTTCTAAATCAAAAAAAAAACGGACGTTTTGTTTCATGACCTATTTCTACTGACTTATTGTCTGAATCATAGATTAAATCATTAAAGAACTACATTGGGGGAATTGTTTAATCTATGATTTTCAGTATCACGTTTACTTGCTTCTAAGACGTTTACTAAAACGTCCGTGGCTTGTCGCATTCTGTTCTACCACTGTGCCAAAACAATGGGTTCATTCCTTAGCCCCCTTTCCCTCCTAGCCTTTGATGTTATCACTTCGCCACTGAGAAGCACTGACATTCCCTGTGTGCGGATCGAAATGAGGTTTGTACCCAGGTTAGGCGATCAACAGCTTCAAATGTAACCTAACACAGGGCAACTTCTAAACCTTTCATCGAATAGAAAATGATCTGGTATTGAGAAATATTTAGCCGTAAATTTTTTTTCAGGAAAGGCTCTATTCAACATGTGTATTCCATATGACGGAAACCATTATACTGGTTAAGTGGTCGTTTTATAAGAAATCTTTCAATATGAACTGTCAATCAGGATTTTATACGATTTTTTCCTTCCGTAAACAGCAATAATTCCCACCTAAGTGTAGCTACAAGCAGCATTGCTATTGCTAGGTTCGTACTTCTGCTGATTGTTAATCCATATCAAAAACCAAAACTAGTAAAAGGGGCCGCTAAGTTCCGAATGGTTCGGCCCTTCAAAGAAGTGATATCAAACACACCAAAACATTCGCCAATTTAATCGCACCGCTTAATAGTTCGAAGGTTAAATGAAAACTAAAACATTGCTCCTTTCATTTAACGTCCAAAGTATTATTCGGTGCGATTAAGTTGGCGAATGTTTTGGTGTGCTGATATCACTCCTTTGAAGGGCCGAACCATTCGGAACTTGGCGGCTTCTTTTACCAGTTTTGGTTTTTTATATGATATAACTCCTTTTTTTTTAATGTGTATTGACTCAACTCCACTACCGTGCAGATGTGTAATAAAGTGCAACGTCCACAAGAAATTGGTTTTCAACAATTTGCTACTACCTTTTGCCTATAGGCCGAACCATTCTCAACTTAGTCACCTCATTATAGGTTTTGGGTTTGGTTTAAATTTTGTTGTAATTTGTTTTATTTCGTTAGTTTTGGTGTGTTGATATCGCTCCTTTGAAGGGCCGAGCCACTCTCAACTTGGCGGCCTCTTTACCAGTTTTTGGCTTTGTTTATTTTGCTTTTTTTTACAGTTGGTTTATTTTTCGTGAATTGGACGTGAATACAATTTCTTTGCAACGTTGTTTATATTTATCGTGATACACTAGTGCAATAAGAGACGATGCCGACAATACTAACAATGGTTATAACAATATTTTCGTACTTACGCACCCTCCCACGCCATCCCCGTTACGCTCCCAGGCTCCAAACTATAAAAGGTACGCAATTCGTATCGTTCTGCAGCCATTCGTCCAATTTCATAGCTGGAAGCCTTCCCGTTATCTCGGTAGCGATGAATAATCACCCTATGGGATTTTAAGATAGTGATGAGCGGACTAGCTAGCTAGCTAGGCAGTAACACATTTTCAACGTTATTGAGGGTCAGATTATGCATTGAAAGCAGCTTAGCTGGCATTCCTACACGAGTTAATTTTTGTCAGGTGGGTCGTTTCTCTCGATTTCAACACAATTTAAGCTTTTGTACCGCATTATTATTTTTCCCCATTTACCAGAAATGTGCTCAACTATGCTTCAAGATATAAGACACTGACGCTATTGGCGTCGCGCTACAATGGTTTACAACCTCGACAATTGAATTGATGTGATGTTTGTTGCCTAACTTGGCACGACACACTAGCGTGTGTCTAGAGCCGATGAAATGCGCTTCAGAGCCAACAATAATGGAAATTCTGTAGCACTGATTTTCGGCGGCTTCGTTAAATGCCTGTGACCACCCTAAGTAAGCCTAAAGGATACAACAAGGCTTGCCAGAAAGATGGGAGTGTCTGAATTATTAAAAGTCTAATTAGTAAAGGCACAGTAAGGTTTGACTTCAACTTCCGTTGTAGCAAAGGAATGTAAATAAACTTTCCTGTAATTTTTCAGATACTGCAGTGTTGCTGTACTGTTTAGTCCACGTGTAACCTTACTACAGTGTCCAGCCATTATACACGTAAATACAATGAATGCCAGAGCCCAAATTTCAAAACTTGTCATGCCCAAACAAACGAAGAATAGTGTATCCTTTGTTGAATTTTTCAGTGTTCTTCAGTCATGTCGTCTATTTTCTGTTTATCACCCTACTACTAATGATACATATATCATTTACCAAGATTTTCAAGCACTATTCCTGGCATGGAATTTAGATGTTACTTTCTAGGACAGTTCCAGTTTTTCAAGGACGTGCATGAAAGCTCTGTTAAGCACACTAAGACGATGAGTTAAACATTTTCCAGCGAAGTCGTTTAGCCAAGTAGAATGTATCAATCATTAGCTGATGTATCATTAGCTGATGTATCGTGTGTCAAAGTAAAAATGGTAAAAACATTTGACTGCAGCAGTATGGTTTCACGTTGACTAAACAGTACAGCAATACTGTAGTATCTGAAACCTTACAGGAAAGTTTATTGTGTTCCTTTGCTGTTTTGAGCTTTACAACCTCGGATCAGTTAAACCTTACCTTTAGCATCAAATGAGTTCGTTTTTTGCTTTCTAATTAAATTATGTTTGATTTAAACATAGGCTATGCTAAACTCATTTCTAAATCTATAATGACGTTTCGTAAATGCTGATATTAGGCTCTAAATTGATCCTTGTGACGTCACTGATGGGTGTACTTAATTTTATACAAATGCATAAGTGGTCGTGGTTACAAGGCTTATTAGGAAGGTCAGACGACCATTATGAATCTTTATGTCGGTTGTTTCATTGCAGTAAGAAATTACTGTAACATTACAGTACATTCATTCCAGCTAGTTAACACGCATTCGGTTACGGATAGCGAATTATTGTTGGGGTATCAGCTTCCTCTGGATCGAAAAGGTACGTTAAAATTACACAAGGTATTAGAAAAGAGGGAGTATAAATTGAAATTACTGTAATAGTACTTTTACGCAAACGTAATTTTCTGTAAATTACTACCGCAACGTAATTTCTGTACGAGTACGAAATGGTTGCAAAACGTTTGCTGTGACGGCGCTGCTTTTGGACCTAGAGGTGGCAACAAGTTAAAACTGGCGCTGGTTGCAAGTGAAAGAATGGTTATTTGGTTGGAGTTGTATATAAGGCAGACTAGGTAACGCATAACGAAGAGGCAATGCAAGTTACGATGTAGGCAAGTTTAATTCCAATAAAATTTTTAACTCATCGAGCAAAAATTAATCAAATGTTCTGTGGTTTGTAATGGCGTTTAAGACAAAATGAAGCCAGTACAGACAGAAACGAACTAAGGGTCACTTTGTTAAGTTAGGTCAGTGGAACAAAATGGGTCAAGTTGGGCCAATGGGTGAAGTTAGGTCAGTAGGTGAGATTTTGGTCAATGGATCAATGAGTAAGTGGCTCGTGGGTCAAGAAATAAATTGGGTTGAGGGTCAAAAAATATGATCCAACCATCTGTCATGCGAAGCATCGTCAGTCTTAACAATTGTACCATTTATCAGATTCTTTTTAAACTTAAAGGGCAATTACATCCATTTTGACATGCATGTTTGACTTTTGGATCACTTACACAATAACTAAACACAAGAATTGCGGTAAGAATACGTTACGTACCTCCGATTCAACAATTTAATTACTGCATCATGAAAACACGACACGGAGATCGCCATTGTTTTGCTGGAACGCGCAGAAATTAATGCCGACTGATGTCACTCTTCGATTTCGACACGCAGCCGAATGAGATAGCTGTATTGACTGTGAGGGCTCAAGCGTCTGACGGTCTTAGCTGGCCGGCAGTGTAATGGCCAGCTAAGGCCATCAGACGCGTGAGCTCCTCACAGTCAATACAGCTATCTCATTCGGCTGCGTGTCGAAATCGAAAAGTGACATCTGTCGGCATTAATTTCTGCGCGTTCCAGCAAAACAATGGCGATCTCCGTGTCGTGTTTTCATGATGCAGTAATTAAATTGTTGAATCAGAGGTACGTAACGTATTCTTACCGCAATTCTTGTGTTTAGTTATTGTGTAAGTGATCCAAAAGTAAAGCATGCATGTCAAAATGGATGTAATAGCCCTTTAACACGTCGATGATCTGCCATGTTTACACGTAGAGAATAAAATTGGTCAGAAAACAGCGAGGACACAACTACGCGAAAAAAGCATTATTTTTAATATGAAACTTTCACTGGCCCTTGTAAAAAAAAAATAGCATTTAGTCGGCCCCTCTGGACGCGCCGGCTGAAAATTGTTTCTTTTGCCTAGGAAAATGGACATTGCCTGTGAATTTTGGCATTCGTTCCTCGAAGTTATGCGTTTCCCTGGAGGTTTTCTGCTTGCTTGCAGCCGCCAGCTCGGTAACCTGTCGGACGCATCCCTCTCACTATAAAAGCGCGAAAGACAGTCATTCTTTTTCCTCTCGATATTGTCCAAGCGATGACTCAAGAAGGGAGGTAGGGTGGGTGAGGTAATGTACGTTTTCCTAGACAAAAGAAACAATTTTCAGCCGGCCCGTCCAGAGGGGCAGGCAAAATACTGTTTCTTATTGCCGCTAAAAAACATTGATTACCTGTGAGTTTTGGCATTCACAGACGGACCTCGTCAAAGTTAGGTGGCTGGCACTGCATTGACGGGTACCCTGGGGTTATGAGCTGGCTTCCCGAAAAAGTTAACAAACTTCGCACTTATTCAGAAAAACAGGTAAAACAGTGGAATCTCTTTTGTAAAATGTGGTGTCCCGGAAAAGGGCTGTTTGTATAAAGGTCTTGCTTCCATCTTGAGGGTGGAATTGCTTCTGCTTTTGAGTGCTTAAGCTAGGGTGGGGGGTGGAGACTTGACGATGTGGTCCATTAGCTTGGTTTGTCATCTCTGAAGTAGTGTGGTGTGAAGACAGAAGAGCTTCGCCATGATGCTGCTTTCAGGATGTCTGCAACTGGGATGAAGTTGTGGAAAGCCCATGACGTGGAGATTGCCCTCGATTCATGTGCCGTCACTCTGATGTTGTTGTCAGTGCAACTGATGTTCTTGTCACCGTCCGCCTTTAGGATAATGTCCTTCATCCAGTGTCCAACGGTGCCTGCTGAGGTTTTGCCAAAGCCTTTCGTGTTCGTTCCCTGTGATCTTGGTAATGCAGGGATGATGATCGGCTTGGTTGGTTCACAAGATTTCTGAGTCTTGCCTCGGAAATCGGCTCTTGGTATGGGGGTGACCAAAGAGTTGTCTGGAGCAAAGGTACAAAAGGCCGGGTTTGCTCATAAGGTCTGTACTTCGCTGCATCACAAACTCGCCGCCAATGTTACTAGGAATGCCGTTTTTCAGGTGATGATGTTCATGGGGCAGTTTTGCGTTAGTTCGCAAGGTTTTTCATGAGTGATTGTAAGACGATGGAGAAGTCCCAATACGGAATAGCGCGGCGTGTTGCTGGACATTCTATTTCAAATGGTTTGATGAGGGAGGAGATGCGTTAGTCGTCAAGGAGGTTGGTGCTACCTGCTGCTTTGAAGACTGAGTTTAGTACTCAACGGTAAACCAGGACTGTTGTATCCTTCCTTGAATAAGTCATTGAGAAATTTCAAGAGTTCTGATAGAGGGGGATTGACAGGATTAACTTTCCCTCTGGTACACCAATGAAACCATTTTATCCAGTGGCTGTCATAAATTCTGTTGGTTGAATCCCTGATGGCGTTGCCGGCAATGAAAGTTGCTTGGTTTTCATGAATTCCTGGCGCTGGTGTTTGGGTGCAACTTGGTTCCCTTCTGTTGTGATAACAGGCCATGAATTGTTGGAAGACACTCCCAAGAGACTTAGAAGATGACAGGCCTCGTGTCAGAGTTATCTTTTGTAGGACCTGTGGTAGTAAATTAAACGGAGGGAATAGATAGGCGTATAGGTTCCCCCCAAAGGAAGGCCAGTGCATCTAATGCTATGGTTAGGTCGTCTGGGACTGGGCTGATGAACTGGCGATGTCTGGCATTGTGCCTCGTGGTGAATAAGTCGATCATTAGGGTGCCCCATATGTTGAACAGATATTCGCAGATGGAATTCCTTAAAGTCCACTCTCCTGCCAGGAGTTTGTGGCGAGAGAGAGAGAGAGTCAGCAATCATAGTCCCTTTACCTGGGATGTGGAGCGTAGGGCATCCAATCCCGAGACGTATTTGTAATCCCGGGATTTCGGGATTCTTTTCTCTCAATCCCGGGATCCCAGGATTAATCCCAAAATTTCAGGATTTATTCTTATTATTTTCAGTGGCAAAAAAAAAACTACATTTTGTTCACTGGTTCGATCTCTAGTTACGAGAAAATTTTCCCCAACAAGAAGAACATCAACAAGAATATTGTCACATCAAAATAGTCTTTTAAAGGCTCTAGGCTTATTCATTGTTTAAACTACAGAACTTGAAAATTGATCCATAGGTTCGATCTCCAGGTAAGGGCAGAAAACCCCAACAACAAGAATAACAACAAAAACAACAATAAGAAATTCCCATGCTGTGGCGGCTTAAATGGTTCTATTGTTGTCACTAAAATTTTTAATGTCGTGAAAAAGTTATGAAGCCACTCCAACTACCGAATTTCGTTGATGTATGTCAATTCCAGAGGGAACTACAGGGTTGCAAAGTTTGACTTTCATCATGGAAGTTCACACTGAGGCTTTTACTAGGACCGATGTTGCAGTCCTTTTGACCAATGACGCTGCAATAATGAGACAAATAAACAAAATACAGCTTTAGTATTTTTTGTGTGTGCAATTGTAATTGAGTGTTAACTTTCATTTCTCTTTCTCACACCATGGTAAGCAAAAGACGAATTTTTATCCATTTTATTTGATGGTGTTGCAAGGACACTGAAGAATATTTGAATTCCAACCTTGGTCTAGAATTTAGATGTTGTTACTCGTAGTTAGACTTGAGTCTGTAGATGAGAGGAAGGCAACATTAAATTCACGAGAAAAAAAATTAATTTGCTAGGAAACAGGCTTTGGGCCTATTGTAGGCGGAGCGAACGAATCTTCATTTCAAACTTATATTTAGTTTTTATTTTAATGACGATACCACATTTGTTAATAATTCTTAAAAATTTGGGTACATTACTTAATGGGCTTTGTTGGGCTGTTTGCCTTTTGGTGTGATGTACTGCTGGCCTTTTTCTTATTTTAGCCTTTTTTTTAATGTAGGCCTATGTTAGGTGTCAAATTTACTCTAACAAGCTTTCGTTTGCTCCAGCCTTTAGGTTTTGTTTAGTTATTTGTAGCCTCTTTTCGCAGCCAACACTGAAGACGTGGGCCATTGCCGCGAGTAAAAATGAAACAGCACGTAATAAGTTGTTTAACTGCAAGCCAAACAATCATCAGTACGATAGTTTTTTAACAATAGTCAGAAGATTCAAAAGGTTCACAATACTGCTTTGGTATAAGATTTGACACCGCCACCAACGAAAATATTAAGCTGGCACACCTCTATCACGTAATGAAAGATAATATATTATTTCCTAACTCTATGACTGCAAAAGCGATCTCTATTATATAATCTGAAAGAAATAACCATCACAATTTAGGTTTAAAATGTGTTAGATTTTAGACCTAATTTTAGGTTTAAGGTCTAATTTTTAGCGTTTAGGCCTAATATTTATCTCCGATTTACTTTCGTTAGTAGCAGATTACAACAGTGCTTCGAGATTAAGCCTATTCCTTCATGCGATGCAACGCGGTTTTGCTTTCGAGTCCACGTTACCGTAGCAACCAGGAATCGAGAAAGGCGGGCAAATTATTGTTTTGTGTTTCGTGCTTTCGTGTTTCGTCTGATGTCAATATCGCTTTATAATACCGCTTGGCCTTGATACGACGATTTCAGGTTTCATGTTCGGGATTCCCAACGCTAGTGTAGGCGCCACTTTCGTTGCCATGTTGAATTGAATAATCTCCAAAGCATTCTTTTTTCAAATGAAACTAATGTGTGTCGTTAATGGAATCCTTTTGTTTTTATGGTTACGTTTGTTACTGTAGTGGTTAAATGCAAGCATCAAATGTTATTATTTCGTTGAGTTACGTCGAAAAAGATTATTAGCTAGAAAGAAGCAACCAAAATTTAATTTGCCGTGTTTTTTAAAGTTCACTTGACTACCATTAGCATGGTGTATGCTTCGTCGGAATTCCTTAACTATTCACGACTCCAAATTTACAATGGTGAGTGTTAGATATAAATTCGAAAATTTTTTAATTTCTACAGTAATAATTGTTCGATTTACGTTAAATTTTGGCTCAGCAATACTTTTGGGGGTATAAAGCGTTGTGCGAAATTTCATTTCAATCCGACCTTTCGTTTGGGCTCCACCCAGACTAATAAAGTGCAACCAACGGACCAACGGACCAACATTTTGCAATTTGGTGTCCGTTATAGGCTACGCTTCGCTCGCTCGCTCCGCCAATAACTTTTTTATACGAATTTAGCCTATTTTCAATCCCGTAAATCCCGGGATTTAGGTAGCCAAAATCCCGGATTTTTCGGGACTAAAAAATGACCAGGATCCCGGGATTCGAGATCCCGGGATTGAATGCCCTAGTGGAGCGGCAGAATGGTTGTGTTGAACTTTATGCATAGCTGGAATAGTGACGGGGTTACTTCGTGCAGTTTGCGAGACGTCGTTCATCACTCTTTGAGGATGTAAGCTACTGCTGTTGTGTTGTCTGCTGGGATTTGGACGACCTTTCCCATGACTAGGTGTTGGAAGTGGTACAGAGCATTGAGGACAGCCTTTTTTCCAGCACATTTATGTAGTCTTGATCTGGATTTGTCCATGTGCCTGATATCTCGTGATGAGCTCGAGTGCTCCCCAGCCCTCCAGTTAGGCATCGAAGAAGATCTAGAAGAGGGTCGTGAAGTGGGACAGACTGCGAGAGAGTTTGTGCATCTGACCACCAAAGGAGAGTTTCAGCTGGAAAATGCATGTCTGTTGGAAGCGACAGGTTTGGCTGATCCGGTTGATTTACCCACGTGTTGTGGCGGTAGTGGTGGAGAGGCCTGGCCATCCAACTCTCATAGGGGACGAGATTCGCCATGGAGTTCATCTTGCCAATTAGGGAGTTTAGTTCCCCGAGGGTACGATGAGATTGTTGATGAAAGGACTGTGTTTGCTGTATGATGTCCTCGATCCTGTCTGGTGAGAGCATCATGGTTGCACATTTTAGGTTGAAGGAGACTCCTAGGAAAGATGAAGTGTTGATCTGGGATGAGTCGATTTTCTTGATGTTTATGCCAAAACCCAGCTGATTGAGGAGGGGAATTGTGTAGTTTCGATTGAGACACAGCTCCTCTGGGTTTGGGTTGTTCAGTAACCAGTCTTTAGGTAGGTGCTTGCTGCTTGGTTCTGGTGTAGGTGTGCCAACACTGGTTTCAGTACCAGGGTGAAGATTCCGGGTGCTGCATTCAGGTCAAACGGGACACATGGCACCTCGTAAACCTTGCTGTTGCTCATGAAGCGAATGAAGTGCAGATGGACGGATGTAATGGTATATGAAGGTGGGCGTCTTCCAAGTCTATGGAGATTGTCCAGTCGTTTTTCTTCAGTGATTGCAGAATGGAGTCCAACGTTTTCATTTTGAAATGGCTCTTGTCCATGTATTGGTTGAGAGGCTTGAGATTGAATATTAGTCTCTTGCCGCCAGATTTCTTTGGTCGCAGGAAGATTGAGCTGTACAACCCTAAACCCAGTGGGTGTTTATATTCCTTTATTGCGCCCTTCATCAGTTGATCTTGAATTTCGGGTGATAGTTTTTGGTTGATGCATGGTGCAAATTGCCAAGGAGGAGACAAGGTTAATGGAGGTTTTTTGATGAATGTTGGGTGGAAGCCGTCTTGATTTATGGATAGGATTTGTTGGTTCGAAGTTATTCGTTTCCAGGCTGGAAGAAAATGAGGTAGACGTGCCCCAACTGGGAAGTTTGAAAGCGACATGGCGTCATTGATTACTGTGAGACTTGCTCTTTCCTCCTGTAGAGGAGTAGTGGCTTCGTCTGTCAGGAGTGGTGCTCCGATTGTTGCATCCTTTGGTTTTGTTGTAGGGTTTAGCACGAAAGGACTAGTTGTTGTCAGAACGGCGGTTGTGGGAGTTATCAGGGTTGTTTAGAATCAATTTGGATTTAGGCCAGTTGTCCTTGCTACCTGGTTATGGAACGGCTTGAAGGTCTTTGAAAAGGGTTTTTGCTGTTGGTTTTGCTTGTATTCTTTTGGTTTCCTTGCAACGTCAAGGTGAGGTGCCAATTTTGGAATCAGACCATGAAAGAGGACGTCCGACTCATGGATAGGCTGATTTCGTAGTTGATGCTTGGTTGAATCATTGAGGTTTGATGCCGTTTGAAGGGTGATGTCACGCATCAACAGTTTTGATTGAACAATGCTTTGGTGAACCAATTCAGAATGGTAGGTAGCAAAGCAAGCCTGGAATAATTGCGAAACGAGAGTAGAAAGTAGGTTGACTTCGGGGGCGGTTGGGCTGGCTGACAGTTTCTTGCATAAGGCAGTAATCGCTGTGTTCAGGACGTCAGCTTGGGAGGCGGCACATAGGCCTAAGCGCAATGAATTGCTGTTGTCGAAAAAGACATGGCTGGGAATTTCAGCCTTTTGGCCATACCCAAATCATACCCAAATCATTTTGACTTCTGCAATCAGGAACTCGGATTATGGATAGGTGTGGAAATTCCTTGCATCTGTTGAATCGTCGCCAAAGGGTTTGAATTACTAGGTTTCACGGCCGGGATGAGGTGGAGACAGATCCTTGTCTAACTCGAGTGGTTCCCCTATGCCTAGAAGTAGATCACAGTTACGAAGCAGGTTCATGAGGAGAATTGTCAACTGGCCAAGTACAGAGCATGGCTTGAAATTACGGTCTCAGAGGCCAAAGCCAGTCGAGAGTCCACAGTTGACGACTGGATTGAGATCCGATGAAGACTGCTTGCAAAGAAAACAGTCAGGAACTGTATACTCTACCATCTTTAAAAGGTTCAAAAGAGGAATGTTGGATGGATCATCATCAACAAGGTCGTCGGGAAGGTGGGTATGGCGATCGGGATCAAAAATGTTTGGATTGACGAAAGACGGGTCCGGATGTGACAGTCCATTGTGTTTCTTCGTTTGTACTAATACTTCCAAGTAATTCCGTTTTGTTATTATTATTACTGCACTTTCACAATGCTAAAAACAATCAGCGATATATCACATATCACCACACTTGACAGTGTGTGATATTTAAATCGCCAACTAAAATGTGGGGATATGGATGCCATGCACAGTAAAGTGGGGCGATGTCACCAACGTGACTGTAAGGTGAGCGATATAATTTTTACTTGATGAAGTTCCCGTGATGTGCAACACGATAATAGACCCACAAAGACCCACAAAGCTGTAGGCTTTTAAGGTCTTTGTCAGGCCTCTTCTGGAATACGCAACCCCGGTCTGGTCCCCATCTTTGCTGAAAGGCATTAACCAGGTTGAATCCATACAACGATGCTTTACTAAGCATCTCAACGGTTTGGGGGATTTGCCCTACTTTTTGCACTTAACCATTCTCAATCTGCGCAGACTGAAGTCGGAGCTCATTTTGACATACCGTTTCCTACATGACATGCTGTGCTGACCTCCCTTTTTCGAGGCATGCTCTGTCACATCCGCAGTGAGAGTGGAGGTTTTCTTGTGCTCAGTAACTGCCAGCTGCGTAACCCCACCGCACATGCGTGGCGTGGTCCTCCCTATAAATGCGAGCTCACGAGAGCATTCGTGGTTCATTTTTTCTCTCAATATGTCAGGCAGTAACTCAAGAGGGTAGGTAGGGTGGGTTAGGTTATGTATTTTTCCAAGCAAAAGAATCAGTTTTCAACCGGCCTGATTGCGGGCCGTCAAAATTATCTTTTTTGTTGCTGGAAATAATTATAACCTGTTAATTTTAGCATTAATAGTTAGACCTCGTCAGAATTCGGTGGCGGGCACCTCCCTGACGGATGCCCTGAGTTACGAGCTGGCTTTCCCCAAAAAATGTTTCACAAACTTCACACCTTTTTCAGAATACTCGTTTGGCAGTTGGATGCGGTTTTGAGATGAGTGTCTTGCTTCCGTCTTCTGGTGGTTAAGAGCAGAGGTGACAACATGTCTGGCTGCTCTGACGAAGCTCAGGCGGTGTGGTCTGTTGGATTGCTTCATTCTCACTTCGAGGTGGTGTTGTGACAATTTCGTTCGAAGTGGAGGCCCAAGTGTTTGGAGACGGGGTATCGCTTCCGTCCTTAGGGTGGGTATGTTGCATGCTCTTTGGATGGCGAGGGTTGGAACAGAGTGGTGGTGTGCCTATAAAGTGGAGACTGACCGTGGTCGTGTGCCGTCACATTGATGCTGTTACCCCAGTTGTTGCGCTGACTTTCATTAGCTTGTGAGGGTTGTTTCCCATTTCCAGCACGCGAGTGTGCCTGTTGTAGTAATTTCGTTCGGTGGGTTGATGGGTTGCGCTTAGGTTGCTCAGCCTGAAGAGTTGGCTATCTGAAGCGTGTAGAACTCGTGTGTGGTTTTGATTGTGGTTCAGCTGTAACTTTCAAATGGGTTCAGGATTGTCGTTTTCTTTCCCTGGTTCGACCCTGATCGGGGCAGGTGCCGTGTCACATCCCGTCAGGGGTGCAGGTGAGATGCGGTCCGAAATCGGTGACGTCAGTCCATGACGAGGAAATCTTCGGAGTTGTTCTTAGACTTGCGTCCGTCTACGAACTTGTTGGTGGTTGGTGAAAGACTGCAGTTCCCCTTGGTGTCGGGACTTCTCATTCCAGAGAGCAACACGATGTGGAGGAAGACGAATTCAAATGCCGAGTCGATCATTGCATGTAAAGTATGACAGACGTTAGTTTCATCATGACGATGTGAGCATCAATCAGGTCAAAGAAATGCAAATGCCGAGGTAGTCCGGTACTTCAGGTGGCAAATTGCTTCAGGTGGCAAGCTGCTTCTTAATCTTCTTGGACCTCTGAACAGACGAATGCAAATGCGACTGCCATGTTGCATGGATGTTTGGGGAAGACCCAATCCAGGTGGAGAATGCGAGCGTGACTGTCGCAGTTACTTTGAAGTGAGGATAGCAGGCAGACGAATGCAAATGCTGGAGTTGTTTGGATGTCAATTGTAATGAAAATTCGTCGGTGGACACACGCAAATGCCATAGTAATGTGAATGCCAGTGGCGCCACATGGGGATGAAACTTCCAGCAAGCGTGGGAGAGAATTGGGCATTCGTGATGGGCTTTGGCGCGAGACCAGTTGTGAAGGAGGGCGGCTGAAAAGCTGGGCGGCTCAATGGCACTGAAGATCCGTAAGGCGAAGAGTGAGACGATTGCTTGTTTTGTAATAGTTCCCTCGAACATGGGTCCAGGTGTGGAAACGAACAGGCCGCAATACAGGGGTGAGCAGTTTCTCATTATGTGCCAGGTTACGATTGAGACACAGTGTGGAAGTTGAGGTCGCTGTGTGTCTCGTCACGTGCCAGGTTACTTTCGGGACAAGGTGCCAGGGTCGACGACGTCCTATGTCTGGTGGAGCTTCACTGGAGACCTGGGACCGGTTTAGCCATGGTCAACACGAGCAGCGAGAATGAAAAGGTGTCTCATCACGTGCCAAGTTATGACTGAGATGAGGGTGGATGTTGAGAATGGCGCGTGTTTGCAGGGAGTTCACTTGAAACGTGGATCCTGGTGCCACCACGATTGAGAGAAGAGTGTCTCGTTACGTGCCTAGTTATGATTGGTACCAAGGCGGAAGTTGAAGACATTGCTTGTCTAGAAGAGGTTTGTTCGAAATGTTGGTCCTGGTGTTGCCACGGTCGAGCCAGGATGCAGACCTGAACAGTGTCTCGTCATGTGTCAAGGTGTGATGGGGTGGGGAAGTTGAGGCCACTGTGTGTCCCATCACGCCAGGTTACGTTCGAGACGAGGTGCCAATGTCGAGGACATGCAATGTCTGGAAAAGTTTCAATTTAAAATAGGGTCCAGTTTATTTGCAATCGAGATGAGTGGCGAGAAGGAAAGGTGTCTCATCACGTCGCTGGTTACAACTGAGACGAGAGTGATGCTGAGGATGGTGCGTGTTTGAGACGAGTTTATTAGAAACATGGACCTGGCACCACGAAGATCTAGACTGGCAGTGGAGTCAAACCGTGTTTCGTCGCGTGCCAAGTTACGATTGAGGTTTAAGTGGAAGTTGAAGACGTTATTTGTCTCGAAGAGGTTTGTTCCAACGTTGGGCCTGGTGTAGTCACCAGTGAGGCGGGATGTAGGCAGAAAACAGTGTCTCGTCGCGTGCCAAGTTACGATCGACACGGGGAGTGGAACATGAAGTCGCTGCGTTTCGTCACATGGCAGGTTGCGATGGAGGCGAGGAACCAAAGTCAAAGACGTCCTGTGTTAGGAAGAGCATCATTCAAAACGTGGGGCCAGATTGGTCACGATTGAGACGAGCGGCAAGAACGGATGGGTGTCTTTTCACATGCCAAGTTACGGTTGAGATGAGGGTGATGTTGAAGAAGGTGCGTGTCAAAGGAAGTAGTACACACAGCGTAGATCCAGGTACTGCAGCTCTTGAGACCAGCAGTGGAGTAGAACCGTGTCTCGTCACGTGCCAAGTTAAAATTGAGACAGGGATGGGAGTGAAGACGTTGATTGACAGAAGTAGGTCTGCTCAAAGTGTGGGTCGCGGTGACGTCACAGTCGAGAAGGGATGCAGGGCAGAATTGTGTCTGGTCATGAGCCAAGTTACAATCGAGACACGGTGTGGAACTTGAGGCCGATGACTATTTCGTCACGTGCCAGGTTACAATCGAGACGAGGAGCCAAAGTTGAAGATGTCCAGTGTCTGGAGGAGTTTCGCTCGAAACGTGGGTACAGTTTAGCCACGATTGAGACGAGATGCGGTGCAGAACAGTGTTGACATAATAAAAGCACAAACAGTAGTTAACGTTTTAAAAAGCCAGCAAGTGCACATGTAAACAATAAAATGTGACGTTTCGGGATTTATCATCCCGTTGTCAAGCAAAAAATAAATTTTATAGCATAGCTACAAGTCACACTTAAATGGTTTCCCATTTTAAAGAAAAGCAAGCCAGAGCAGTAAAAGGTAAAAAATAAAAAGTTGAAAAAATAAAAAGTGAAGCCCAGTCAGCGCAAAAGCTGAAGTGGGACGACCTCTCCCTAACAAAGCAGGGAAGAAGTGATTTCAGAAGTGCAGAACGGTGTCTCGTTACGTGCCAAGTTACAATTGATACCGGGTGGAACTTGAGGTTAATGCATGTTTCGTTACGTGCCAGGTTACGATTGAGACGAGGAGCTAAAGTCAAAGACATCTAGTGTCTGGAAGAGCTTCACTCGAAACGTGGGTACAGTATAGCCACGATTGAGACGAGTTGCAGTGCAGGGCAGTGTCTCGTTACGCACCAAGTTACGATTGAGACGAGGAGCTAAAGTCGAAGAGTCCAGTGTCTGATAGAGCTTCACTCGAAACGTGGATACAGTGTAGCCATGATTGAGAGGAGATGCAGTGCAGGACAGTGTCTCGTGACATATCAAGTTACGATTGGGGGGGTGGATTGAGGTTTAATGGCGCGTCGACAGCTTGGTCATTAGCTCCAACCTCAGTCACAGTGCAGTGGTCCGGGTTGCCACTGCACCACACATTACAGAGATGTTATTCAAACCCCTAATCTAAATCTTGTCATACATCTGTACCTCCTGCAAAAATTGAAAAACACCGGACAGGAGGACAGGCTTATTGCTACGATTGAGACGGGGTGGAACTTGAGGTTGATGCATGTCTCGTCACGTGCCAGGTTACGATTGAGACGAGGAGCCAAAGTTGAAGACTCCGCGTGGATCCGGACATGGGTCCGGTATAGCCATGATGGAGACGAGATGCGGTGCGGTAGAGTGTCTCGTCACATGCCAAGTTACGGTTGAGATGCGGTGCGAAACTTGAGACCGATGCGTGCCTCGTCACATGCCAGGGTATGATTGAGATGAAGAGCCAAGTCGATGACAGCCAGTGTCTGGAAGAGCTTCACTCGAAATGTGATGTAAAACGGTGTCTCGTCACATTCCAGGTTACGATCGAGGTTAAGATGTTACATGTCTGCAGAGTTTCACTTGAAAGGTGAGCTTGGCCGAGCCCCGATCGAGACGGGCAGTGTTGAAAGATCATCAGTCAAGAAGATTTCACTTCAAACGTAGTGAATCCAATCAAATGACAGCTGCAGAGACAGGCGGTGAGTGTGAGGGTGCAAATGACTAATGTTCCCCCAAACCATGGATGTTGGTGGCATCCTTGAGATCGGCACAGACGATGATTGCTTCACAGCATCCGACTTGAGTCTTCACTCGGTACGTGGGTTTATCCACGATCAAGACGAGCTACAAAAGTCGAAATATCATCTTCTTAAAAATGTCAGTCAGAATGTGGGTTGGCCACAAATAACATGAGCAGAAGTGGTGGTGATGTCATCAGTTCAGGTCAAACAATGAATGCTTTATGGCACGAATGCGAATGCGAATGCCACTGTGACGACGAGTAAGTTGCAATGAAGATCGGTCAGGTGGACGAATGCGACAGTTGTTTAAAGGTCAGTGGTCGTGACTGCAGGCCTGAAACGGATGCAATGGAGATCAGTGAGGCAGACAAATGCGAATGCCGCTGCAGTTCCGGAACAGTTGCTATGAAGGTCAGTGAGGCAAACGAATGTGAATGCCGGTGGTACCGCATGGTTACAAAATCCAAATCCATTATGGAGAAGAGAAGGCATTCGTGGACAAATTCGAATGCTGCTGCGGACGAATGCGAATGCAAATACCTCTGCAGCTCAGGAACAATTGGAATGAAGTTCATTGAAGCGGACGAATGCGAATGTCGGTGGCACCACGTCGTGACGAAATCCAAATCCAGTATGGAGAAGAGAAGGCATTCGTGGACGAATGCGAATGTGAAGCAAATGTCGGGAAACAGACCGGTGTGGACACGCTCGTGGAGGCAAAATGAATGACGAATGCTCGTGAGCTTGCATTTATAGGGAGGGCTGTGCCACGCATGTGCGGTGGGGTTACGCAGTCGGTAGTTGCCGAGTGCTGAAAAACAAGTGAAACAACATCGTTCGAGGAACTAATGCTAAAGTTAACAGGTTATAGTTTTTCCCAGCAACAAGAAAAGGCTTTTTCCTACAGCTTTTTTAAAGAAAATTCCACCCTGAAGACACCTCCTCCTCCCCCCCCCTCAAATGGTTTATCATCCGTCAATCTGACTGCATCGCTACAAAATTATCCAAACGTGACAACGTATTGTTTGCATACACAACACAGCAATGAAGGCAAACTTTGATTTACCTCAACAATTTTGATTTTCATTTCGAAAGTTAAGGACGGTTATCTGTTAATGTTTCTGTTATCGTTATCCTTAACCCCAACCCCGGTGAACTGTATCAGATTTATGAGCAGATGTGCGATATCCCTGTCATGGCCGATCCACTCGAAGTACGTCTCGATGGCGTCTCAGTCTTCGGCCTTCAGCCTTGACGTCATCTTGACGTAGTTCTCGCGGATTAGCCAAGTGCGGGATATCGTCCATCGGATGATAGATCCTATACAGTTCGTCGGGGGTGATATAACTATTACTTTTTATTAACATTGACGGCAAGAAAAGTGCTCATGATGTCCAAAAAGAAAGAGGAGTTAATGAGTGACATCAGGAAAAAGCATCAAATTGACTTTTGCACTGATTAATGAAATTCAGCAGAAATAAGCGATTAAGGTGATTGGTTCCAGGGCTTCATTACCCGAACGCCGAAAAAAATATATCTGGCCTCAATATGAATTCTAGGAAGGTTAAGTTTAGGAGAGTGGCCACGAGTTCAAATATTGTCCAACAGAATGAAGAAGTCAGAAGCAAGCTGAGAAATCAAATTGTCCATGAAGGAACTTGAAATTTTCAACCAAGTCACGTCTCTTAAACTTATTACTTTCTTTGACTTGAGCTCCAAGAACATGTCTGCCAAATTTCGTTCAAACAGGTCCATGAAATTCCAAATCATTACCCGCTTTCACAGAGTCTTGGACAATTGCACAGAAATAAAACTTCAAAAATTATAATGGCGAAGCTATACAATAAAATACTTAAAAACCACCTTTATTTCTTTGTTTAGATTGAACACACAAAAAATTGAAAAGATTCCTTGGCGAAGAGGAGGCTGGCTGTAGGGTTCCACCTTGCGGTTCACCGGCTGAAAGTCTGCAGAATCTGGCAAAATCCACCAATACGTAGTACTATCTAGCCCTTGTTTGCACCAAGTGAAGCCACGACCTACTTACTTATTGAGTGAAATTTGCTCACTCACAGCCACCTACAGTAAAGGCCGGATCAGATCAACACAAATTAGGCGTGTAAAATCAACCATTGATATAGAACGAATCGCAAGTTTGCTAGGTGCTGCCATCTCTACACCGAGCGGCGAAATTTCAAACTAACTGAAATTTCAAATTCTGTCAACCGATGACGCCACTTAGCAACTTGTCGCGTCGGTATTTGTCGCGCCTTCTAGCGTAGCGTTGTGGAAGGCAAAGCTGATCCTGATTACTGTAGGTGGCTGTGGCTCACTGCAATATCACTGCCGCTAGATGTCGCCAGGGTATTTTCGTTCGCTTTTCTGTCGGTGATGCTGCCACTTTAAGTAACTTGACTGAAAATAGCGTGTCTTCGACGCAACGTAACGATGCTTTCGATGTAATTAAAAAAAATTTAAGAAGCTAGTTTTCAATAAGTTCATATACAGTGTGGTCAGTTTAGTTGTGAGCTTGGTAGTTAAATTACTACTGAACGACGTGTGATGCGATGAGAGCGAGGGGGATGATCATTGAATGGATAATAAATGGATGACCTTGCGAAATACTACTAAGGTCATTCAATGAGCATCAAACAGTAGACGACTAAGCTGTAAAAAAAATTGTAGGGAACAAAGAAACATTGCCAATACAAAAAATCAACGAAAACCGAATCAGAATTGTAGGACGTGTGCTGTAGTACGTAAATAAGACGAACTGCTACCCCTGATTATCACATGTTTGTTCCACCACATAGCTAGTTCTAATAATATTATGCTAAAACAAACTTATTTTAAAAGTAGCAACTTTTTACTTACACTGAGTACAAAATAAACGAGGATTAAAGGCTAATTCACATAATAAAATACACAGATATTCCTGGCTGTGAAAATCCTTACACATCACAGCAATAATCTTTCGCTGCTAGTCTTGGTACTACTGGTATTAGCTTGTCTGTGCGTCAGTGAATTCCTTCTGCCAACACGAGATCAACAGTAGAATGGCGATGGCATATGCATATGCAGAGAAGATGATGAGAATTGTTTCCAGGGTACTGCGGGATGGTCCTCAAATTACTTGCTTGGCAGCGGGTAAAAACCTAGTTAGGCCAAGACTTGAGTACGCATCACCTGTTTAGCACCCATACTTCTTGAGTGGAGAGAGTACAGAAGCTTGCTACTAGGCTCATAAAGGGAGATTTTTGGCAATTGTGCGATACTGCTACACAGATGGAGCTTGGTTTAAGGCACCAGCAGGAGAAAAGAATGGAACACCAGCTTCATCTATTTTTTTTTAATATTGTTAACGGCCACACTATTGCGGATCGTGATCGCTTTTGTGCTGTGCCCAATTTTTTTTTGTAAGGCACGACCATACTACTGAACGGCGTGTTACGGGAATAGTCTGGTGATGTTATGAGGACAAGTCATTGAAGGGACAAGACATAATCTTACCAACGGCCAAATTTCACTGACCAAATGCAAAAGACAGAACGAAAGTTGGTTGGTGGTCCGTAAACCCATCTCGTGTCAAATTTCATACAATAAATATGATGAAATACTGTTTGCTTGTACACCCATATTTGTAACATACTCAGCACCTAAAAGACAGATGAAGCCAAGAAACCAGGGAGCAAAGCTTTTCTAGTTAGTCAATTGAAAAAAAAACTATACTTGTACTATTAGTGCGAGCTGAATTGATTCAAACCTTGTAAACCCTCAAATCTTGGGAGGTAGGGGAAGAAGCTGAGGCGTTTTTAGAAATTTTGAGTGCTGAAAGTGCCATGTTTTAGGTCCAAAATAACTTTTTCTTCCAGTTTGGTCGGCGTTTTTTTTTGTGAGTCTCCCCTCTTGACTGGACCTAAAAAAATGTATGTCCTCCAACAAATTCATGACCCCCCCCAGGCGATAATGACCGGTCCCTTAGGTCTTTACAAAACGATACAGAGCTGTGTACAATGTGACACAATGTAACTAAGAACATCACTGTGGTTGAAGCCCCATATTTGGAGGAAGGGTAAATAAAATGTTGTTTGGAATCCAAGCAACACGAACGAAAGCCTAACTAAACAACATGTAAACCTTCCACCTCCTTCCACTTAACAAACACAAAACCAAACTGATTTCAGCAAGCAAAAGAACAGAAACACTGCTTGTTTGGGGCTCTGTATACTAGTCACCCATATTTAGGTCTATTATATGGCAGCTGCTCTCAACCAGTCCGGTTTAGTGCTTGTTAAAATTTCCCCCCAGCAATGTGCTTTTGCTCTCAGCCACAGAGTATTCTCTACTGACGACCCCAAACCAGGTTGAAACAGTCCGTCTAAAGATCTGTCTGTGTTAGAGCTGCTTGATTTTAAGTGATCCTTAAGAGAGAATACCTCATTAGCAGTCCATTCCGGAAGTATATTCCCCTAAGGTGTGAAGCGAGGGCCCGACCTGCGTCGCAGTCAGTGCAGAACCGGAAGTGATGCGAATCAAGCCCTCTCTGCACACCCCAGCATAATATCACTTCCTAATTGATTATGGGTATTCTTATTCTCTCTATCCTTCCACCTTCCTTCTACTTTTGAAAACGAACCCTAAAGTTTCATAATATAGTTTCTCTGAAGTACATATTTCCCTCTTGACATGCATTTTACCGGTGTGGCCAGTACTATTTCTCGGCAGTATTTCTTGCAGTACTATTTCTCGGCGCCATTTTTCTCTACTCGTTAAGTTTTAATGACTTGTTACTCGATCCCCACTTCCTATCAGAAATTTCTAAGTTGCGACGCATGGGTCCCTGGTGCTGCTTATGCTAAAAAACAGATCGCTCAATCCAACCTAAGTCCACAATGTTACAAGTTTCAATTCTCATCCATTCTGAAGTTATTCAATTGACCACGGAACAGCGAACACCCTCTATATTGCACACATGGGAAACCTGAAACGCCATTTTATGCTAATCGGAATTTTCAGAAGTATTCTAGGACTAGTGGCTTTTTTCAATCCAGCATTTTTCCAGGCCTCGAATTTCATTTCGTTTCCCCAGGACACTTCCAGGTTTTCAAGGATTCGTACGAACCTTGTGAAATACATCAAGTATTAGTATTAAAAATCGTTAAGCATGTAAAATACTGATGGAAGCCTTAAAAAAAAGGCTTAATGCTGCTTTAAAGGCACAGATACAAGAGAAAAGACATCAGCATTGTGCTTTAATACACGCAAAAAAAAAAGCACTTTTTTTTCAAAATGTCACGGTTTTTTGGGACGTCGGAGATTCTTTTACACGTATTAGTGCGACGCAGATGGCTTACGTGTCCTATTCTTTTATCTGTCCTTTAGAGCATTAAGTTTTAAAAGGCTTATATCCGTATTTTATAAGTGTAAGCATTGTTTAATGTTAATATCTGTTTTTTTTTCCCTCGGAGATATTTCTGATAAATAATTAGGATTACAACAGCAATAATAACCAAGAATATTCTAATCACATTAAAAAAACTTCCAAACGGTCCTAGGCCTTTTTATAACCTACATTTTAAGCCCCATAAATTTAAAATAGGTTCATTGGTTGGCCCTCTAGGCGAGAGAAAATGTCCCAAAAAACTGTCCAAACAAGATCAACAAGAACAACAACAAGAGTAATTTGACACATTCTGAGATACGTCCCCATTTCAGTGTTCGATTTTTACTCGTGTTTTCTTTAGTCAATACAGCGATGTGTGCATATCATTAATTACGAATAAATTTAATAACTATTAGCGTTTGCATCTATAGTTGGTAAAATGAGGATTTGGACATTAGCCGATCACAAGAGCAGCTCACCTTTTATCACTCTCTCGTCATCATCCCATCCCATTCCATTTTCATCATTCCGTGTATTCATCGGACTGAAAAGAGCCAACTCGGGCTGCTGTGCCTTTAAAATGGTGCGCGCACGCGATGGCGAGTCACCTATTCAGGCAACGCAGCCATGTGTGAGGTATGGAATCCCGTTTTGGATGTCGCGTTCTGCCCCGTCCTCATTTTTCAATATTATTCCATCGGGATTGGATTTTGTGAATAGCTACTAGAAACATGGCGGTGAAGATCAAATTAATACCGACGTCAATCCACGTTTCGGCAAGCCAGCCCAAAAAGAAAGGAAATGTAAAAGATGAAGTAGTGGGAGAAATAGTGAAGTGTCACGTTAACGGGGTTTATGAAGAATAATGCCTTTATTTTCACACCATTGGGCGTATATCTTGGGAAACACTGAAAAGCGGCGTGCAAAGAAAAGACAAAATCCTAGTGGAGTATGCGAATGAACAGAGGTACAAGGTGTAAAGTGGGAATGGTCGAAATTTATAGAAATACACATGAATCACTGTACTTTAATATTAAACATGCCTAGAAACATGCATGACTTTTTAATTTCTTCGAGTCAAGTATTTAAATATGACTAGCCATATCGTTCGCTTGACTCACTCCACTGGCGGTTATCCATGCATCACACTGTTTCAGTAACTCCCAAGAACATCACGCAACTGACATAGCAGGACGAACGCTAATGGAGTTTAACAAGTGTGCATAAGCCACCTTAATTAACTAAGTTTCATTCGAGGGAAGTAACCCAAATTCAAAGTGGCGAACCAGTTCATCACCACATCACCGTTGCACCATTTTTACCAATACGGCCACTCGTCAACTAGCTTTTTTCTACAAACAACGTACAGTAAGCCACTGTATGATTTTTGCCGATAGCTTAATTCCAATTTACCGTTATATTATTTACAACGATTTGTGTCTTATTTATTACCTGAGGGATTTACACCCCCCCCCCCCCCCCCCAAAAAAAAAAGAATTGCCACAGAGGCGGCTAAATTTAATTTCTACTGATTAAACGAAAATATACATTTACCTGTAAATTGTAGCATTCTTATTCTGAATGCTTCTTTCCCTCTGCAGATAATAGTAAATTTAGCCAATCCCCAGCTCACTAACCTCGAAGTGCGGACCTGCACTTCCCTCCAAAAATATTTAAACTTAAAAGGCGTGTGTGTGGCATCTTTTATTCCTCTCAATATGTCATGGTGGTGACTCGAGAGGGGAGGTAGGGTGGGTACAGGTAGTAGGTAATGTATATTTCCGTTTAAGCAGAAAGAGAATTTAGCTGCCGCTGCGGCAATTCCCTCTTTCTATTACGACGAAAACATAAATTACCTGTACGTTTTAGCATTTACAGCAGACCTCATGAATCTGGCGGTGGGCCCCACCTGACGGGTTCCCCAGGAATTAGGAGCTGGACCCCCGAAAAGACAGACTTTTGACTTTATTAAAAATACTTCAACAGGATTCAGGATGTCGACCCGATGTGGTTGCCCTGAAAAGGGCCGTTGTTTGCTTCTTAGTGCTGTGGGGGCTGCACAACACTTCTGACTGATAATGGGCCCCAGCTTGTGGGTAGTCCATCTGCGTGGGTAGTCACATGTCCCTGAAGTAGTGGGAGTGAAGACAGACGCATTTCTCCATGAGGCTGCTTGCACGATCTCGGGTACAGGGATGCCACTGTGGGAGGTGCAAGAAGTAGAAATGGCTCTGAGCTCGCATGCAGGACTCTGATGTAGTTGTCGAGGCAATTGATGTCGGATACATCAAAGCGTTTTCAGTTACGTCTTTGTACATGAGGCTATCATTAATGGTACAAAAAGTTGATTTCTTCATTTCTGAATTTCGTTGCTTTCGGTTCTTTCCAAGTAAAATCTTAGGTCACGAACTAGATAGAGCAATCTTTCAGGCTCATCTCCTGTGATTGGGGCAAGAGCTGGAATGACCATTGCCTTTGTTGGTTAGTTTGGTTTTTGAGTTTTTGCTCTGAACCGAATCTCTAGGTGTTAACGAAATGGCTTTGTAGTAACCCAAAACTACTAAGTATGCGGGGTCCTTTGAAAGGGCTTGCATCGTAAGCTTGAGGCTAATGTTATTAGGAAGACTGTTTTCCTTGTTAAAAGATGAAGGTTGGAGTTTGCCGTAGGTTCATAAGGTTCCTTTATGAGGAGGTTTAAAACCAAGGAGAGGTCATTAGAAGTCTGACTGTTCAGAATTCAAACCAAACAGTCTAAATCCCGATAGGTCAAAATCCCAACGGTTCAAAATTCCAACAGGTCAAAATTCTGACGGTTCAAAATCCTGGCAGGTCGAAATCTCGACAGGTCAAAATCCCGACGACTTAAAAACATACTAAGTCGCATCAAGCCTACGTAGAAGTAACAGCACTGTATGCATTTGTTATATTTTATACGTGTAGTGTCATAAAATACGCATTGGCTAAAATACCGACAAGTAATATCTTAACCTTATTTTTGTACATGTAAAACATTTACAGAATACCAACAAGAAGCCAAAATACCAACAATACCGAGTTCAAAACGGTTCTTGTGATTCAGTTCATGGAGTGAAAAGTGGCGAAGCATGCCTTCATTGATGAGGAACACGAGACGTTTTGCTTTTAGAGAGCTACTCACAAAGAGTGTTGGCAGCAGCGTTGAGAACATCGGCTTGCGATCCGTCTCTTAGACCTAGTCTGATGATTTTATCGTCTTTCAGCAGGGGCAACTCTTGGGATCTGCATGCTCATTCCAAAATATAGTTTAGCTTCGGCCGTGAGGAATTCAGACTGATGGTATGTCTCAAAATATCTGGGGTTAGCTATTCCGTTATCCAGTGGCTTGAAGTTTTCTTTTCCAGGGCAGGGTGGGAGGTCCATGTCAAGTTCAAAGGTTCACCCTTTCCTCTTAAAAGACTTCCATTCCGAAGCAAACTTGTGAGACGTGTTGTGGAATGACACAAGACGGAACGCGTCTTGGGGATGCGATCCCAAAGACCTAAATCGAAACCAGTGACAAAACCTCTGTTCCAATGAGGGTTTGTATAAAAAACAATCTGGAAAGATGTCCTCCACCGTCTTTAAAAGCTCAGACAGAGGGATGCCAAATGGGTCATCACTGTAATGAAATGATGACGCATCATCAAAATGGGTGTGTCTTGAGGCATTGTCGGATTCAGAGTGGTTTTCTGAATCGTAAGACGAATCACCATCGATTTCGCTGCAATGTTTCCTTTTCCTGTCACTCTCCTTTCCTTGACTTTCTTTTTCTTTCCTTTCGCTTTTGCCTACTTCTGTTTGTGCTTTCCTGTTGTTCTGCCTTTTGGCTTCTGCTGTTTCGTCTCTTAGTTTTACATCATTCACTCTTGTTTCTTGTTCTTATGCCTTCCAGTTTCGCGTCTCTTTTGTTGTGCGCTTTCGTCTCACTCTTATTCTGGTGAACCTTGTTGTTATTCCTGTGCCTTTCGTTTTTCCTTCATCTTCCGGTCTTGCGTGTTTCAGGCTGTATTCTTTCTCCTTTCGCATCACTGCTATTGTGACCGTTTTCCCAACCAGAGGAGGAAGGCCTCGAAAGTTGGTGAAAATGGGAGTGGCGGCTCGAATGCCAAACATGGCTGTCAATGGTCAGAGATTTACGCTGGTCGGGAGGTATCCACAACCCCACCCCTAGCAGCTCCTCTGTCCCTATGAAAGGCACATCCGCCCTGACCTTGGGAATAATATGCCTCAACCTTTCTTGATTACTGAGACCACTCCATGTCCCCATTGTAAGGTTTCTTAGGTTGTCCTCCCCTCTTTTTCTCACTCACTGGGCAGGGAAGCCCGGCTGAGAGCCAAAAGGGGCCCCGGCTTAAGGGGGTTGTCTTACTCTTATCAGGGATACGGGGAGGGGGGCGCCCCTGAGCTGCTGGCTTTGGAGCAGGAGGAGGCTTCACTTTATTACGACGATCAGGAGATAAATTCAGGAGTTGACCATCAAGTAATTTCTAGGAGTTGACGGCAAGGAGACAGAGACGACCAATGGAGTCCGTTAGAAGCAGCCTCGAGGCACACATCACAACACCCGAGTACCAAGTTCATCACGGTATAGAGGTCGCAGTTAAACTATTCCTCTTGAGAAGAAGCCTGTTTCATCATTTGAAGGCAATCCTGCATGTTATCAGTTTTAGTTGTCGCTGGTTTAGCTATTAAGTTCATAAGGCAGCAGTGGCAGCAGAATATGCCAAGCTGCATGATACACACCCCGAGGCTCCCTCGAATTAACTGTTTGTCTTCTCCGATTTGGTGAAGGGGCATCTTGACTAACGAGGAATTGAGCTCCATACACGTGCAATCAGTCAGGAATTAAGCTTCTGGGAAGGTCTTATAGCTTAATTTCTTGGGGGGGGGGGGGCAGCACCGAACGACTTAAAAAAATAGAAGTTCCTCTTCTTCGGGGCATGAGGGGGAAGCGGCAATCTCTCAAAGAGGACGTTCATCATCCCGCCACGAACCTTCCAGATCCAAAAAAGCTGCAGAACTAGGGCCTGCTTAGCTTTTTGACTTGCTCCCAACTGTAGGCATGGCACCAGAAGAGAGACGGACAATTTTGCTTGGTAAATACCATCGAAAATTCCTAGGTTCTTTTACATGCCACAATCGACATGAGCACGAGACATCACAGGGACCTTCTCTTCCCGAAACTACAAGGGGTGGCTGATGCCAAAATCGAACCTGGGACCTCTGGAACGTGACACGGTCATGCTAACCGTCGCAAATAGGACCTGCGACTGAGGGAGGTGATGAGAATCCTGGTGTACAGTCCGAATTCGCAAACGTAGTGTCAATGTGGTGATCTGCCAAAGTGGGGAAGTAGCGATCTGTTGATGTGATGAAGTGGCGATCTGCTGATGAGACTATGCAGCGATCCAGGACGAGCACGAGTCGACTACAAGTATTTCAGGTGTGGCAAAGTGGCTAAGCAAAGCTCATTTGCCTTATACAGTAGCAACATGCTAGCATTTTACCATTAATATGAATCTAAAATTTAATTCATGTCATTTGCCAAAGCATGTGCAGTTCGAGTGACTTACTCCGACTTCGTCATTCATTCAGACTACATCCGAACACGCAAGATATACAGTGCGCACGTTGTAGGTTTCGCCCTCTCCTAGGGATACTACAGAATGTGGCGAATAGGCATTCCAACTGTATCGTCAAACTCTGGATCGGTTCGAGTTGCGTCACCCATTTGGACTATATTTGAAAGTGCCTTGAAGGTATTTTTTTTTGGCCTTTTTAACTACGGTTTTTTTCTACTGTTTATCAGAATTATTCAACTGACAAAATTATTTATTTATGCTTGTGTTTTGGAGGTGCTTTACTTTGCTTGACTGGCTGTAACTTCGAAGGCTTTGGTCTGGGTGGAGATACGGCCTTATCACGATGGGCATTAGCGGTGTTTGAGCAGACGATGGTGTCACCTTGGAGATTTGGCAAAAAATTGATCCGGCGAAATGGTGAAGCAGTCATCGGCGAAGCGTCGAACCATCGCCTGAATGCCATCAAGTTATCACACATGGTCGTCGTATTTGCGAGCGAAATAGCCACCGTATTGGATTTTGCTGCATCAGTTTCGTCGAGCACGTGGTGTTTATAATGTCTTTGACCTCCACCTAAAAATTTGCCTTAAGTGCCTGAATTTCGCCTAATGAAGCGTGCAAAGAAACATTAAGTTCACTACCTCAACTGAACCGCCATTGGTGGATGGAGGGTTAGCAACAGATACGGAAGGAGGCAACGTAGCTACTGGAGGGGGCAACACGGCAGGCATACTACGACTAGTTTCATTAAAGCTGGGGTCAGAATTATGCACAAAAACGTCCGAAGGGGCATTAGCAGATATTTTGGGAGTTGGGATAGCCCCATCCATCGCTTACTGAACTAGCATAAATGTGTGACAAAGCAGAATTCCCATTTCCCTGGACACAGAAGCATTCTTATCACCCGTTTCAACGATCTCAGTACTAAACAACAATGCTTATGACAATGCAACAAGCTTGATACCGTCATCCCAAGTCTGGAGAATTGAGATTTACATTGTCTGTGCGTTGTTAAACTTCGTTGAGGCTGTGACAAGTGGCCAACTAGCACACAACAAGAACGAATAGTGCTGACTTTCTTTGATAAGAAAGCTTGACAATGTGACTGTGAGTGCAACAATCTCTACACGAAAACTGCACTATTGTTGCCAGTTTCCCAAGTGCCCCATCACCGTTCATGCCGCGGAAGCTCAACAAAGAATAGCCCAATCAGATAACTTCTCGTAAAAAAAATTTTTAAGAGAAGTTGGCTGAAGGGTCAATTCGTAGCGAAGTTTAAAGCTGCGAGCGGCCCCCCGGATGGTGGCTTCTCCCGCGTACACTCGAAACCAGCGTTTCCGTGGTATGAACGGTGATGGGGCAATTCAGAATTGAGTAACAATCAAGAAACGCACGCAGAGAACCATTGTTGGTTAAGTGGTTATTCGTCGTTGAGTAGCCTATTGTTTGTGTGATGACGGATGCCTTAAGCTCAATAAAATATCAAATCAATCGATGCCTTCGGAATTTTGGAACAGTGATGCTGCACGACAACAAACGTGTAATTACAGGGCAGAGACCCAGAGACAGTGCTCGATTATTGATAAATAAACGTTGTGTTCAACATGTACTAATTTTGGTTTAGGTTTAATTCAAATTTAAACGCTACAAATTTACCGATAGATTTAAAATAATGAAAAAATTGAGGTTGGTTAGGAGGCAACCTACACCGGGTAGGGTGAGAGCTATCCACCAACAATACTTATCCGACTGATGGGGAAAACGGGAAATAACCCCTTCCTTGCTATATTTCATTTATAGGACAAACAGGCATGCATGCATCATCATAATACCCATTGGTATTATGAAACAACCATCCTCGAATAGGGCGAGAGCTATCCAACAAGTTATCAGACTGATGGAGAAAACAAGAGAACAAGGGAAAAGGGGAAACAGACTATTCCTTGCTTACACATATTTACATTTTAGTACTGTAAGTATATTGCATCCATAGAACAAGTAGACACGCATGCATCATGATAATTTCTATCGGACCCCGTCAGAGCGAAAGAAAAAAATCCTATGGCCGATTTTCACCTTCAGCAAACAAAGATGATGTTGCAATAACAATGACACTGAATAGGCTTTTCAATTGTTAAGCGACTGGGTGAGAAATAGGTTATTACGTGCTTTCCTCGTACTGAGTCTACAATGGCTCGGTCCCTGCGGGATTGACATTGTTAATCCCAGTACTCGGAAAGTTTACGTCGCATGCGCAAAATGCCTTTCATTTCAAAGTCGTTAAGAACAAGGTAAATATCACAGAGGCTTGTTCAAGAAATGGTATGTCCTAACTTACGACACACGGAATGACGGTCGCCAGGGATCTTGTTGTTTTCTTTGAGAGCATTTCGAAAGTTTGAGAAGTCGCCATTTTTTCGAAAGCGTGAAAACACATGACCAGCTCTGTCGGGTGCTCAAACGATCGTGAGGGATGGGTGGCAAGGCCTGCTAGGTATTTCCTTTCATTTTTCTGACACTACTCTCACGTTCGCAGGGGATCATGTCAAGTTATACCCTACAGAAAAATAATTGTGCCACTGTCGATTATTGAAAGATATTCCATAAAAAATCCGCCCCTCCCCATGCTGTTTATCTCAAAGTCGGCCCCATTCAATCATGCTCTTATTAGTCAATTTTCTCTCCACCATTTTCCTTAAAGGAACAAATACATGCGTTACGATAGGTGGTTAACTGCTGGAAAATCGTAATATTCCAAGGCATCATATATCGTCTGTTAATTATGGTAACTGCAGAACAGACACAGGCAGGCGAAAGTGCCAATGTACAGAGTTAAAATGGGACTTCGTTCACTTCACTCACTCGGTCAACACATGAGCCTATTCAGGACTATTAATTCTGCAGTAGTGTTGGTAGGTTTTAAAAGCTAAAACAGAAATGGGGGAAATCCCAGCTTAAACAGAGTCAGGAGAGGTCCTATAAGACCTTGTCAACAGGCGAGGTGTACCTACAGCTGTTCCCCTAAAGTTCTGCACCAAGGCCGCACCCATTTTAAATAAAAAAACAGGACATGAAGGGTAACATCAGATACACCCTTAAGTCTTCTCCACTACTACTACCGGAAGACCTCTAATAGAATCAACTTTATTTATAGATTCACTATGGGCGTTCCAAAGGAACCGACGGTCGACCAAGAAATCAAAGTATCTCATTGACTCTGATGGTTCAATCCGACTAACCTTATCGTTGGCTTGGCTCATTCTGTTGGTGTCGCTCCATGCGTCTTAGTTTATTCGATACCCAGAGCATCACAAAATCAATGTACTGGTTATTATGACGCAGGTGCTCACAATAGTTCATCACATTTTTCAGAATGTCTGCCATTCTTGTACAGTACAAATTGTTGTTTTACGTCAAAAAGGCTAATTAAACGGGGAAATCGCTCCCTCAATTTGCACACCTTCATACTGTGAAAAAAACGTGAATGTCTGACAACCTTTTAAATCTACAGGTCTACTCAACCAGTTGAAGCTAACCAACTTCGATATCTACAATATGTCGCGTTGCTGATATAAGTATGATACAAGATAATGTCGTCATTTTAGGTTTATTTTTGCTACCAAGTTTCTTTCTGAATAGTTTGCCTCATCGAACTTTCACATCACGAACAGTTTTCCAGAACAGTTTACGTGTATTTGAGGGTCAAACAAATCTAGTGACGATTCAAATAGGCTATTAAGACGCGCAATTGAATTGTTTTTCATTTGGCACTACTATCACCTTCATAGTTGGCATACTTCCGGAGGAGTAGGCGTACAAACAAGCACACATAACTTACTTTTTTTAACAAAAAAAAAAAGAAGTGAATGTAATGACAGGCTTCGACTACAACAACATTGTGATATCTGTCAGGCCAAATTAGGTCTACCAGTCTATGCGCTATCACTAGTCGGGAATATAACACCTCTGGGTTATACAAGTACACCCGATCGGTCGATACCACAGCTTTAAATTGCTACTGCTTATTGAATCAAATGATTCGTTGAAGAATTAATTGCAGTTTTAGTGTCTATAGGAATTTCGGGTGTAGTAGAGCGTGGAAGATCAGCGACGGCTTCACACCCTACGATACAGATATACAGCCTAAGATTTGCTAATACGTGTAGCCTATTAAAGTTGCAATTTAGAGTTCAAAAGACAAGAGGTTCGTGGATCTAAGGTCACCAAAGACTGTCTAAGGTTAACTGAGCTTCATGAGAAACAACAGTGGAGAAAAAAATACAGTAGTCAGGAAAATATTCTTTGGTCCACGACAGGTTTGAGTGTATTGTCACACATTCGTCATTTCAGGTCACTCCTCTTATTTGTTGGCCCTCTTACCTACGTTGGTATTCTTGTCATTACTGAAGTAAGATCTGAATGTTCCATCCTTTCAGCTCCCAAATGTAAGGCTAACGTCAACGGTAGCATTCACTATTCCCCTTAAAACGGAAAATTGCCCCACAGTTATGTATATAGCTATGCTGGACGCACTAATGCATTTAAATTTGTATCAAGTTAACTCCTATGAAGAGCATTCTCGAGGGAAAACATAAACTGAGTTTTCATGGGGATAAAAATAACGGTACATGGAAACGCGCCGTTTTCTCCTCAGTTTGTTTTTAGAAGTGTAAATTAAAAAAAAAAGATAACAATTGAAGAAAGGAGCGACAATGTAGATGAGAGGTGACAATGGTGAAAGAGGGATCCACAGGAATCAAAGAGTACAAGTGATTGTAACAAGAAGCAAAAATTGTCTTGGCGTTTTGTCGTAAACAAGCAATCAGTAACGACAATACCTCTCTTCAGTCCTCGACAGCTCGGAACATAAATTAAAGAAAATTTGCAGGGAATAATGAATGTTTACTACATAATTATGCACACAATATCGCCTGAGAACGACTGGCTACGTTTCCAACTTAAACAGGTAAGTTACAGTATGAAAAACATAGCATCAAAGGGAGCTTTAAATGTGGAGAGGTGTCGGGGGTTTAGTATCACCTCCCACAATATCTTACAGGAAAAGCTCATTCGTGTTTCTTTCCTAGGTGCAGTTAAAAGAATTCGATTTTGTTTTCAATATTAACTGATTCCATTAACTTCTAGCATGGCGATCAAGAAGAAAACTACTTTCCCTCCTTGTGTACATCTTTCCTCACCACTGAGAAACGTTAGAAGGTTGAGAAAGCTCAGCTGCAGGCCATAGCACAGCTGGTATAGCGCCCAGCTAGTAAGCAGAATGTTTCGGGTTCTACTCCCATTCGGGACAGTTGACTTTTCTTTCTTTCTCAAATTCCCTGGTCAGTATTTAATGTCGACTGTCTGCTTCGTCGAAGCACTTACTAAAACTTATCAGGAGCACCTGGTTGAAGTTTGTTATTGCCTAGCTGAAAATGTGCATTACTTGTCTTATTAGCAAATCCTCCCTTATTGTGGCTCAAATCCCTAGCGAAAAGTTGGCTTTCCTGCCAGGCTAGCAGTTTCCCTTGACTGTGCATGTGCTCGTGCAGGCCTCTATATAAAAGCGCTCGTGATGGAGCATACTTCATCTTTCTTCCACTCAGGTAACCGTGGAACGAGAGAGGAAGCCGGGCGGGTGTAGAGGTAATGTATATTTTAAGCTAGGTAATAAAAACAAACTTCAACCAGGTGCCCCTGGTAAGTTTTAGTTGGTTAACAAGCACCTGTGTTGTGAGCCGGCGGCCCCAGAATCTAAGACCCTGTGAACCGACCGTTATCCCGGTGGAGAACTGTCCCTGGTTCAGTAAGGGTGTAGGTAAAAAGGACAGAAGGTGGTATATGACGGCATAGGTGGACAGGGGTACTGACCAAGAACCGGAGAAGTATCCGAGGGTTGGTATGAGGATGTCTGAAGAGATTGTCGGTAGAAAATGAAAAGCAGGAGAAGCCGGGTGAGGACGGTTGTCGTGTTCCGGGCCTGAGGAATAAGCTAGTGCACACAAATAACATGACAAGGCACATTACCTCAGTGTGATAACAATCTGGGAGGGTCTAAGACGTGGCATCTGGAAACCAGTAAGAACATCCAAAGTAGTGTGACAAAGGCGATGACAAGACTGTTGGGTAACCATCTAGCTTGGAGCACAGTGGTCAGCAAAGATGTTGATTCTGTTGTCGTTGGTCCCATTTCACTTGTTTATTGTTTTTCTATTTAATAGAAAAACGACCAGCTCACCTGCTCACAGCTAGGTAGAAACCGCCGAAAATAAAAGTTATTTAGGTAGAAGGATTATTATTATTATTGTTTCTTTAATTGGGTGTAACAATAGAGCAATTGTGAGCAACCGGGACAGTAGCGAGACGGCTTCAAAGCGTTGGAGAAAAGGAGATGCGGTTGACGAGTCGTTCTATTGTCACGTATGAACGTGATAAGGCCAACGGAATAGGAACAAGGCTGAGCATAAGGACCAATTCAGGTAAGGTACCGGTTCCTCAACGTAACAAACAGGGAATCAAGGGTATAGTACCAAGAGAGTTATCATGGTTAAATCCTGAATCCATGAGCAACGCCGGAGGCCTGACGCTGACAATTGGTACACCGGAAGATGACGTGACGAGGTTTCTGAGCAAGGTGTGATGCCTGGAAACACTGGAACAAATGTGGCAGCATTGTCATACTGCCACACACTGTAACCACTGACCTTGGGGGTATGCCATAGAAGCCGAAGCGGTGGGCCATGCATCGATTAGGGGCTTGGCCTCGGGGAGGGACCGTGGACTGGGTAGAGACACAGCTTGCGGTACAACGGCGGATGGTCCTGGATGTGCAAGTGTCTCTGGTAGTGGAGATGTTTGATCAAGAATGGCCGGAAAGGGAGACTCGGGGGATCCGATGACATGTGTGGTTAAGGGTACCATAGAATTTTTGTTGGAAGGTCCGTTGGACTAGGCTTGGCAGAGTGGTTACTGGAGGACGTAGTATTCTGAGGAGATGGTCGGTTTGATGAGCGGCCGTAGGGGGACCGCCTGGTGTTGGAGATTGCACAATGTTGTGCCCTCCATGGAGGCATCGAAGGACGTGGGGACAAGCATTGAAACTTGTTTCGTAAAAGAATGTTTCAGCTTTGAAGAGCATCATTACAGTTCAGGAGATGGTCGATTTCTGCTGCCAGCGTTGAGTTGTACTTGCATAGGAACCGAATGGTAGATTCTAATTGGTGGTTAGAGTCTCGTAGAGTACGTACATCGGAAACCTCAGCTCGGAGTTAAGTAGTTCGAGTGTGTCTGCATGCTGAGCCAAATCAATCGAAAACCATATCAATCGTAAAAGTATGTGCAATGGAAAGAAGTGAAGCCACATTAACGTAGAATTGCGAGAGTTCTGCCGGTCCCAGGTGAATGCCATGGAGGAGAGAAAGCATGAATGGAGTCCGAGCACGGATACAGCGAACCAAATGCACGTGACATTCCAGCGAGGACTGACGAAGCGATGGAGGTAACCAGGGCTGGAAAAGAAGAAATTACCATTGGAAGTGACGAGGAAACAACCAGGACTATGGTTTGACGGGTCGTAGGAGGAACGAGAGTAGTAGTATTCTTCATACGAATACCTGGCGTTGATTTTGCTTTAGTCTTGGGAGTAGAGGGCAGCGGTTTGATCGGTGCGACGGTTAGTAGCGTCGTGGACACCGGTTTTGAAGGTTTCTTGGTAGGGCAAACCTTGGGATGTGGAGATGAAGGAGTGCAGGTCAAAGGTGGTCCGGTAGACGGCTTCTTCTTTGCAATCGCTTGTTTATGCGATCGTTGTAAAGTATTTCCTTCCACATGGTTTCGGCAATAGTAGTAGATACATTTCGTCTTATACCAATCGCAGGAGCGGTGGTATTGGCAGCATGGATGTGGGTTAAAGTGAGTTTTTATACCGGTGAACTCAAAACGGCTACAACGAACCGGGTCCGGTAGGTCATAGGCACTGTTAAAGTGGTAACCGAAGGGTCCATACATAAACCCAACACGTCCTAGGTGGTCACAGCCAGTTGGGAACCTGAAGAGTCCTCGGAAAAAATCGTGGGAATCTATTATATTGACAGTAATAGGGTGTGGAAGACAGAGTTAGACCACCCTCGACAAACAAAGGCAGTACTGGAAAAAACAACAGCGGGGAAAAAACCCACAACGCGGAATGCGCTATCTGGAAAATATGGGAAAGCCCCATTGACACGGGTCCCGGATGTGAGTAACCAGTAATGATGCCAACCGGACGGATGGTTTGTCATTTGAAGAACCGAGCCTCGTGAAGGTACTATTATAGAACCTCTAAGAGACAATGGCTTAGTGATATGGGAAGCTATACCCCCACTTCTAGTCTCCGCTTCCCATCTTTCTTTATACCCTTTATCATCTCCCCCCTTCCTTCCGTCTTCCCGTCGACCAGTCGGAAGTTACCTGGTCAGAGGCGCAGTCACGAATTGGAAGAAGCGCAAGGGACCGAGGGTAACCAAACGAGAATTGGAAGTGAGTAATGGATGCCCGTGAAGAGGGCAGTGCCTGGACAGAAAGTAGCGGTATCAGAAACGGCAGAGGCGTAGTCGAAGCTAAGGGAATCCATGGCGTGACCCCATTGGTACCAGGAAGAGGTGGAGGGGTAGAGCAACCATATACATGGTCAGGAACGAATGAGCAACCGGCCATGCAGTGTAACCAAGTTGCTATGTGGAAAAACGGGTGGGCTGTTGCCTGGTTTTTTTTTTTTAGAAAAAAAGAGGGCGTTACTCTTCGGAACCTGTCCTAAGAAAAATCTTCGATGGAAATGGCACGTAGGAGCATGTCGGTATGCAGCGTGATCCGCAAGAAGAGGTGTGCAGTTGCCAAACTACATGCTGCTACGTCGTACGTGACGACTAGGTCTTGTCCCTTGCATGACTGAGCCTTAGTCATTTCCTTGTTGCATGTTCTATCTGCCGCTGTCGTTATTGTTTATTCATTCCATTGTTTATCTACTTTATTTTCTTCTTAAACACATGAAGGACAACTAGAAAAGATACAAATGGTTTCACTGGATGATATGGGGATAACCACGATCGGCGGTTACCCCCATAGTACAGGAGGAAAGAAACACAAGGCAGTGAGGCCAGAAGGTCCATATTACGGTTAGGTCTTGTGTGGAGATATCAGACAAGTAACCAACGAAGGAGGAGAGAGGTCGTCCGCGCAGGATTAAAATATATGGGGCGGAAGCTCAACCGGAGATGCAAACCCCGAAGCCGGAGGACGTTGGCAGGGCTTAGAATGAGAGGCTGCAGTCGTAGGAAGACGGGAAATCCCAGGGACCGCAAAGGATTCTTGGAGAATGCAGACTGGGGACCAAGGAGTTAGTGAGAGGAAGTCGGGAGATCCTGACCGGCGATGGTTCGAAAGGCAGTCTGAAGCAACCAGGTAGAATTTGGAGCAGAGGAGACAAGGAGAAGCAACATCGTCGGATCGATGGACGGGAGAAGCAGTAGCACGATTTGCAGCTGCCAGAGATGTTTTGCGTCGAGAAAACGTCAGTCTATTGGTAAGGACCGCAAATCACAGCTGGATGGAAGGACCGTGGATGGACCGGCGATCAGAAAAGTAGAAAAGGTATCAGTAAAAGTCCATTTGGTGACGGTGGAGGGGAACCAAGGGATAAATCCGAAGACAAAGAAGGTGCTCCTGAAGCCCGTGACGAGGCCGGCAACCGAGGGAGACGCGGCCGCTGAATGGAAAAGTGGAAAGATGCACCAAGGAGACCGTGAAGAGGACTAGGAAGCTTGATAAAAGCGTTGTTCGAGTACCTGGAAACCGGTGTAACCCGGAGAGGCTTGGATTACGATGATCGTCCAAAATGCCCTGGTGGCGCTGCTTGTGAAATACAAGGACGATGAGCGATTTTGGTGAAGGCGGGAACACTGGTGGCGGTTGGTTGGCGAGGAGGTACCGAAGGAACCGAGTGCAAGGCCGGGTCGACAAAGGTGTGAAGCCCGAAAGGCGACGATTACCAAGCAGCGGAACCGTCAGTGGGGGCAAAAAGGGCAGCGTCTTGCCGCGTCGTGGAACTATTGACAAAAGGGGTCGACGGTTCCAAGGAGGCCATGGTTACTTGAGGACAAAAAAAAGTGTGCAGCAGTTGATGGAGCAGTAGGGAGAGCAAGAAGAACGACCACACGACGTGGTACCCTAGGAAGAAAGATGAAATATGCTCCATCGCGAGCACTATAGAGGCCTGAGCCAGCGCATGTGCAGTAAAGGGGAGCTGCGAGCCCGGCAGTAAAGCCAACTTTTCGCTAGGGATTTGAGCCAAAATAAGGGAGGATGCTAATTTCATCAGTATATAAATTTTTTTTTAATGAAATGTGCCGAATTGCTTATAGTGTTGTGTCTTAAGGTCGTAACGTACTTCAATTTTAAATTATTATTCGTATTTCAGCCTGTGTTACCTCCATGTTTTCTAAACCAATTATTTTTGAAGGTCTATGGGGAAAACAAATTGGTTTAAAATGACCAAAACAGAAGTAAATTTGTTGGGGAGTGGTAACAACTGAAATGAGTTGTCCCCCGGGAGGATAGTGGAGATCACACGTGCGTAAAATCAATACACAATTTAATTTTGGGCCAAAATATCAACAATTTGTGGCCTTGGTCAACTGTTTAGAACAAAATAATACATAAAAACGAGGCAAATGAAACGAAAATACAATAAAAAGAATGCTACTCAAAAGCTTAAAAACCTCCAATTGGCAGGGGAGGTTAAAACAACTGACTGAATGTCGCCATCTAGAATGACGCAGTCCGTGTGACCCACCAGGAATTAAATCAGGTTGACCTGGAGGGAGTCGTACAATTTACGCCGATTTTGCATATTTGTACGTGTCTTTTTTTTATCACATTCATGGCTCGATCCTTGTTGACAGAGATTGTGTATGCCTCCAGGCCCAACCTAACTTTTTTTCCAAATTTGTTTCTCAACGTTAATTAGACCATGGCTATTTCTTACCAATTTTTCCGTAATTTATGTGCGGGCAAAGTGAAGACTGGTCACAAAAGCATCTATACGTAGTCGTCACCTATCAGCTCACTGAATTCTTCCTTAATTACCGACTCTACTGATTTTCGTAAGACGCCAGTTCTTCACAGCTCCATGTTGTCGAAAGATCAAGTGTTTTTATGTTATTACAGACATTAGAAACAGGCAACACAACTCTCATTTTTCGAGACTAAAACTCGAGAAAGAGACAAACATGTTAATTACACAGTAGAAAATAATTTTATTCCACATTGTGCATTTACAAAAGTGGTTGAAGAGTATCCTTGAAGAGTATGACATCTAAGAAGGCACACAAGTGAATGTCGTAAATCCTCTATTTGTATGTAGCCTGGGCTGCTTTTTAAAAATCAAATCATTATGACCCGGCTGCAACTACAGACCAGCTACTACAAAATTTATAAAGGAAATTTACTGTATCAATACATTAAAAACGGCAAAGAATATCACATGAATGCTTTTACCATTATCTTTATAATAATATTGGAGGCCGGCTAAAAGGAAGGCTAAAAGGAAAACCTCTTCTCCCCTCCTCACGCCATCATTGAAAATGCCCTCTCCCACTCTACCTGCATGGAAACAGGAGGCAGGCATGAGTGGTCGATCAACTCAATAAAGGTTCAATCTGACAAGTCGTTGGGAAGAATGCCGGAAAAATGTCCCGGAAAATGTTTCCGTAAACTTAATTCATGACCGGTCCCATGCATAGCACGGGCTTCCTCTAGTTCTTTAATAATAAACCTAAATATGGTGGTAACCATTAATAAATAAGAATTTTTTTTTCAAACTAAAGCTATTTAACCCGGCAACAACTAGAAATTGGCTGGAAAACACCCAACTACAATTGAGGACCCGGCCACAAATATAGGATTTAAGGTAATTAGTATTTTAAAACACGTTATCCACTTCACTTTATACATTTAAAAAAATACAGTAGCACTCAACCTGACCAGATACCGATTTCCCAAACAGAAATCCATCAGCACCTAAAAAATGTACAAACAGAAAAATTCCAGTTTACCTAAGCAAGCTATTTTTTTCATCTACAAGCTCTGAATTTTTTTCCACTTTGGAATGTTACTCGTGTAGGAGAAAACTCATCAATAATAAATTATACTCTTGTAGTATTACAACCTGTAGTTACCCAGTACTAACTGTGCAAAGTGATTTAACGTGTTAATACCAAATAAAAGTATTATAAAAAAAGTATTGTGATTACAATGAGAACAATTCATCAAACCTTTAAATGAGAACTTCTATACATTAGATGATGCAAACAGAATTTAGGTAATAAAATTTTATATTTGTTCAGTCAAAACAGACATTGCTATTTGTTATCCATTTAAAATTTGTGTTACAGTAGTAGCCACTGTGTCGCTTTTCAGGGACGTTAAAATTCATTATTATTATTCATATAATAAATAAAATTACTAATTTCTGTAGATTGAACCTCCCCCCCCCCCATTATGGGAGAAACGTCAAGAAACCAACTGTTGAAGAGGACCATACAAAATTCCTTAAAAACGATGCAGACATACGTTTTACAAATACGAGTTTTTTAATTCAAAATTTGAAAGTTAATTTAAATATTACTTAATTAAATGGTTATTTGAATACATTGTTTGTCCAATAATGTGACTAATAAAATGAATAATAAAATGTTTAACAGAAGCATGATTTGATTCTGATCAACAGTGGAAAAAATTCTGCTAACGAACGTGTCTCGCGCTTTTACAAAATGGATAATGTGGACGTTTTAGCATTCAACCTTTCCAGAAAATTTTTCTCGACCCTAGCGGTAAATTAAATCTGGAACAGAGCTTCATGTTAATATGCCACGATTATCGATTTTATAAGAGCACAAATGCTGTTACAGTTGGCAATTTTAAGCTTAAACAACAAAACTGAAAATTGTTATCCCTACATATACACTAGAATAAAAGTGTACACAAAAGGGAAAAAAGCTGAAATGGCCTCTATGGGTTGTTTACTGTTATTTTAGTATTGTTACCGACTGATTTTCTACTATCCTGACATGCAAGACACCCTGACTTACAGGCGAATCAATCGAAGCTAGCACACAATAATTGTACGCGCACAAGGTACTGTTCTTGGTACTTTGCTTCTGCTAAGGTAAAACTGTTATTGCAAGTACCCCATAAACCTATATCACTCCTTTTTATGAAAAACACGTTTTCAACAAACTTTCACATAGTCCGATTTATGGAGTCTAAAGTTTTTTCAGGGGGCCAATGCGACAAGTCTGAAAGAAAATAAAATAGGTCACACGCCCTACACTGCAACCACGGTCATTGCAGTACGTTACAATAAATAGGGGCTCAGGACTTATTTGAAGAGTTACATAAAAGTCAACGTAAGCTGACAGCACAGTGGCCTTGGAAATAGAAGGAGGGTAAATGGCCTACAACATAAATTTTCCAGTGGTACGAACAACAAGGTATTCTTTTTGGATTCTGCCACCTCTGTCCGAGTTTTCGATTTTTTAGTTCATTACATGGGACATGGCATGGCTTTTTAAAGCTCGATGTACGTGGGAAGGACATGAAATGGATTCTGGGTGCAACTGAAAGGAAAAAAATCATGAACAAGACAATTTAACCCATGCCTCTTAAGTTGAATTCTAACCGACATTTTGAACAACATCCGGCACGTGCAGTAAATAGTATTTAATTCCAGGCAAAAAAAAAAAAAAAGACGACAGAAAATTGCCACAAGTGAGTAATGATTTGCATAGTTATTGAAAAGTGAACTGGTCCTCGGTTAACGATGTGAACTGGTCCTCGGATAACGGTAAAATAATATGATATAATACGTTAAAAAAAAAGGTTAGTGACAAATACAGGTGTATAAAAGGCCTTCTCCCCAGACACTCCAACCTTCATTAAAGAGTGCCCATCCTTCCACGGAACACATACGTAATCAACCTTTTTTTTTACTTAGGCCTTTCTAGATCTTCTCCCCAAGATTGTCTTCATGAACACCTTTTAGAACTTTTGCGAAACCTTCTAATTAAAGCTTTTGTTTTATTAAGAATGACATAAACACAAAAGAAGCATTTCTGCCACCCTCCCCATGCCTTTATTTTGGGTTTTTAGCCTTTTGGGGGAAACTATTTTTGAAAAAGTAAGAACAATTTTTAAAGAGTTCTAGTAAGACTACTGATTACCGTAAGATTATGGTGGGTTGGTAGGTGGACGGTCTCAACCCATGACCCACTTGAGCCACGATAAAAATGTGAGCCATCGAGCCATGGGTCAGTTCCATCTCTGGTGTGCTGTATTTTAGGGGTGGTGGGGAAAGCAGTTGTAATATTTTTGTTTTCCTCTATTCGGTGCTGACAACTGGAGGTGAACAGTGATACGTGTAGTGATGCATTACAGTAGTTGTTAATTCTGCGTAGTTATGTCCCTGGGCGCAGTTTCTTGCTAACACTCGAAAAGATTCCTCAGGACTGAAATATTTACGACCCAATCTAGGGGGAAAAGGACAAGGACCAGAGACGGCTAGTAGGTGAAATAGGATCAGTATGTGCGTTCGGGGGAGGGGGGGGGGCCCCGCAGGAAGGGGAATGATGCATGAGTAGAAGGGACTGGGTAGAAGCAGAGAGATGGGGTAAGGTGCCATAGGGTTATTAAATGAGGATTTTGAAGGATAAAGACTTAGAAGAGGAGACTTGCCTTAGTTTCATTTTGTAATGCTGCGTAGCTATTGAAGCTAGTAATTTTCGGGCATTTGCGGCCACACACGTTTCTCCCCCAAAGAAAGTCCAATACTATCAAATAAACTACTAGTAACGTTAGTTCAAGCCCCATGCCCTGCACCCTGCGCTCCACATATACAAATTTATTTTTGTTAACCTACTGGATTATTGAATAAACAGTTCCTGTGCAAAGCATTAAAACACTGTCTTCCTTGAAAGCAGCATGCAAATATTACTGCCATTTTTTCCCCTGATTTTCATTTATAAGACTTACTGAGAGTCTTGCCTAAAAATAAAACCAACACAACACTTTCGTATAATAACTTTCATAGACTTCAAAATTATAAAAGTCATCTACAGCCATTATGGTTTATTGGCATGAAAGAAAGTAAAAAGGGCATTGCACCCTCCAAATATGACAAGTTGAGTAGTAAATATTTCCTGGGCACATTTAATTATTTGCTGGAGTCCTGAGTGTTGGCCAGGGAATTTTTATTTCTTAATCTTGCCAGGAAACCTCACTACAGCAAAACATTACTAACGGTAAGTATGAGGTTTCATACGATTGTCGACCAAGATGTTTTCATTTAATCTCAACCCAGCAGTTTCTTTCAAGCAGATTACACTAGGATAATGCAATTTGGGCAAAATAATTTAAAGAGACAAGAAATGCTGTCACAACAGCTTATTAATTTTGCAAGTAATACCTGAACCAATAACAACAAAAATCATAAATGTAACTCAAACTGCTTCAGATACGTTCATAAACGTTTATGCAAGTAAAATAGAGTCTTTCCGAAGTAAATAATAAAAGAATAACTTGGCTTAAAAAAATTATATTACATACATACTATTAAGTTATTAAGGTTAAAATATATTCAAATTAAATAAATAATGCTCCACAACTCTCATAGTGTACAAAAATTATTACAAGTTTATATATATTAAGGGCACTATCTATATATAAAATTTACTCAGTAGTGACCGTTTTGTTTGACCATTGGAAATCACAAATTAAGAACCATCAATAAAATGAGAAAAAAATTCGATTTGTTGAAACACCATTTTCACAAATGAAATCTTATTGGAAAGAAGAAAACATGCCAAACAGTGGAGCACGCACAATAAGCTACCTTTACGCACTTACATTGCGTCAGAGTAGCGTGACCTAGATTAGAACTGGCAACCCAATCCGTCCCCAGATTACCGACAGTGACTTTATCCATACGCTGACTCCTCCACTGGCTTGTGTAGCAAAGATAAATCACTGAACCAGTTATTAAGGCCACAGCAGTCATAGCAAAAAAAAAAAAAACATAAAAGCTCGATACGATCAAGAATGCTTACGACCATAAGCAATGCAAAGGAATGCAAAAAAAATACAAAGGTTAAAGAAGGATTAAACAAATATATACGCAAATATTGATAAAGGCGCTATGTCAGTAATTCTGGGGACAGATTGGGTTGCCAGTTCGAATCTGGGCAACGCCACCCTGGCTTACTGAACTAGTGTAGTGTACGATTTTCATTGTTCGGCCTGTTTTCTTCCTTCTTTCATATAATTTACAGCGATTTATGCGTTTATTTACTCTTAATGATTCTTATAGAGTAAATTCCTATGTATGGCCTGAGAACTAACGAAGCATACTAATTAAACAATGTGCCAACCAAAGAAACAGTTGCGTGTGTGTGAGTTGGGGGCTAACCATGAGTAACCTCGTGTGCTCAAAACGTTACCATGGTGTCTTGCTTGCCACACACTGTCACCAGAACAATCTTTTGATGTTGGGCTGCTATCAGACACAAGTTGAAAATTGCTGGTATGTAATGTAAGTCATTGTTAATTACATCACAATGGCATTACACCCTTTAAAACAAAGTACACGTTAAAAACATACATTTTGACTGTTACATATTCACTCCGACAGCGTAATGCCAGGTACAACTCTGTTACCGGTATTATTTCACGGAAAGGAATCTATTATTTCTACACGGAAAATGGAGTGGTGTACAAAGATATGTTATTAAAATGGGCATTAATTCAGCTACACATTATATCCATTGTCCTTCAATAAATCGTACTCGATCCAACATACTTGGAAACCCAGTTAAAATCAGCACTGGTTCTAAATACAGGCAACGTATGATGTCATAACAATAAACATATATGGGCTTCCACTATATAGTAATGCAGTATTCATTTCGTTGGCAGCAGCAATTTATGTTTAAACAACTAAAGAACGCAGTGGAATCAACTTTATGGAACCTTTATTTAGGAGATCATAATGTGACAAGGAAGTGTTAACACTGTGTTCCAGATTATGGCAGATTAGAGTCTATACCACACGCCATGGCTGTTTGCTGTGACGTGCACATCACGTGACTGGCCTAGTCCAATCAGACGGCCAAACAGCCGTTGTTCTCGTTCGTCATTGGCTAACTCATGGTGACGTCACGGCAAATAGCCATTGCGCATGGTTTAAATTGGTCGTTTATTGCACTAAAAAATTCATCCAGCTCATAAAGAAATTTAAAAAGAATTGTAATTCACGTAACGATAGCTTTTTGGCAAATACATAGGTATATAGATCTTCAGAGGCTCTCAAACTGTATCGCATTCAAGCATTAGGTCATATTTGAATTGCAATATATCCCACTACTCAAAAGGAATAGTTCAGTTGTGAGTTTGGCTAAGAGTTCTTCACTCCTTGTATCATGGCATCAATAATATTGACTCACCATCAACGTGCTATTATTTGGCGAAGCATTTTTTTTTAACAAAATTACGTATCGACACACACCCCAATAAAAAGTGGACAACAACATATAATTACAATAAAATTCTACATATCAACACAACCAACAAACACGCAAACAAAAAAAGATAAAACCAAAAACACAGTCTTTCAAATAAGTCAGGTGCAGTCTTACGATTGCTGCCTTCCATAAAATCCAGGAAAAGGGAGAAAAGGTGGGCCGACCACCAAAAGTGGCAAGCAGGCTGGAATGGCCAGCAATATAAATCCTCCTTTTTACTGCTTATACCAAGTGTTATGTGGCTGTACCGCTGGGCCTTTCTCGCTCTTTCTGCCACTCCATCTCCATCTTAGCATTGATCTTGTCCCAGTCCACCTCCACCTGCAAACAGTAAGGCATCCTCAATTAGGCCGGGGAGCCTTTTTGGGCCCCGACGTGACCTGGCCACTGCCAAGCCGCCCCCCCACCCCCCAACTTCCGTGGGGGCCCATTTGCCTCAATTTGCGCTAGCCGCTGCCACCACGACCCTCCCAAGACCAACTTGGAGAATAGAAGATGGAGGCAAGCCCAGTCTACATAGGGTTCGCAATTGGCGGGAAAGGGAAGAGAGGGGAGGGGTGGGGGCGGGGAGTAAGAATTGTAGGTGGGCGGAAAAGCGGAACGAGCGCCGTCGACGATGGCTTGCACTGCCTTCCTTTCCGATCACTCCCTCGAGTCCCTCTTTCGGGCAGATTTGGGAATCAATGGTCGAAGAGAAGGCGAACGAAGGAATGAGGAACGGAAAGAAAGGTACTACAACCCTGCCTGCCAAAGTCCTTGGTTGCTATTTAGCACACCTTTCATACGGAAAAATACAATCAGTAGGTCAAATTTGTTAAATCATTGTTGCAGCACATTCTTAAAAGCTAAGTTGCAACATACAATATTTTGGTAATAGTCAAAGTTGGTGGTTTCAACATATTTTAAAATTTAATTTTGGGTTAAACTAATAACGTTCGTTCAGTTTCGAACCTTTTGAATAGACCTTCCAAAACCTAAGTTTAGACCGTTTTATAGACGCAAAAAGCAGTCTAGTAAAGGAGAAAACGCATTCAAACCTAGAAATCTCTGATCAAGGCAGAGACAGAAATACCGTAACGTCCAGAATAGACCTCATACGTGAAGAAGCATGGTAAGAGGGACTTTTCCTTTCAGCTGCAAACAATCAGCTTCCTCAGGCAGCTCTGCGCCAGACCAGATTGTATAAAGGAGTAAGAGGATAGTGAACACTACAATATTTACAATATTACTCACAACGTTGAACATTTTAGACACAGAACAAAATCTCTTGATATCCTATCCCTTTACCACAACAATAGACAAAACAAACATCTCTACATGCACAAATGTAGTTTTTACTTTAGTACTTTTTTAGTAGTTTTAATAGTTTAGTAGTTTTTAATACTTGTAATATTATTTCAATTTTAACAAGTAATCGGAAAAATTAACGCTTAAGTCAAAACGTAGCACTTTATTCAGTTGCTTTGGCGAATTTTCGATGAACTTATTAAATGATGGTAAAAATTTAATAATAGCAACGTTCATCTTCATCAGACTTCTTTCTAGTCGTAGTAGGAACAAGAAAGAAGCCTGATGAAGATGAACGTTGCTATTATTAAATTTTTACTATCATTTAATAAGTTCATCGAAAATTCGCCAAAGCAACTGAACAAAGTGCTACGTTTTGACTTTAGCGTTAATTTTTCTGATTTTTCAACATGTCAAACATTAGTCAAAGTAAAAACCTCCATCGCATTTTAACAAGTAAGAATCCCAGACACGTCGTCGGACCTGATGGTTTTTCAACTTTTTTTTATAGACACATTTTGTTTGTTACCCGATTAGTGTGCCATTTGAAATAATTTTACGTTGTCTTTTTCGACAGGGAAACAGCCCCTTGCTTGGTCTATCGCAAATGCAGAGGCGGGCGGATTTAAGGAAATAGCCTGGAGGGGGAAAAGCCCTACAAGGCCCCCTGCCTTCCCGAAGAAAGTCTTTTTTTTTTTTGGCTAGCTGAAACTACTAGCAAGCAACGTTCTTTGTTATTAGTTCTATTTTACCACTGATGCTGGGAGAAGTGATTCCAATATTCAAAAGGGAAATCAAGAAGATCCAAAAAATTACCAACCAGTTTCTCTTACAGCAGTTCCATGCAATATGGAATCGGTAATTTGGGATATAATGATGGAGCACATAAATAAATACAATCTTATAAATGACGATCAACTTGCATTTCTACCAATTGCTGTGCACCAATTGCTACTGGCATTGGATAAATGGACTGAAACGTTAGACCAGGACATTGCTACTGATGTTATAGACTTCCAAAAGGCATTCAAATCAGTGTGCACTGTACACTACTTTTTAAGCTCAAATAAACAGTTCAGTTTCTGCGGCGAACTTTTGGATTGGGTTAGGGCTTTCGTTACGGATAGGACCCAGCAGGTGGTTGTTGGATTAGCGTAACCCGACAAAATAAATGTACTCCGTGGTGTACCACGGGATACGTACTTGGTCCCCTTTTGTTTGTTCTTTTCCTGAAAGAATTAGTTTGTAATCCAAATTCGCAGATCACTTAAAACTGAATTCAGCAATAATTAGAACTCAAGAAAGTTGCTTACTCTCACCTGAAATCGACTGTTATTGCCTGGGCGGAAACTGGCACTTGCCAATTTCGTATGAAAAATGTAAGAGATTGCATACGAAAACTATAAAAGACTTTGGTGTTTGGTTTCAGTCAGATCTGAAATACACTACCTACTGTGACTCTGTGGTCTTGGCTGCAAACTGTCGCAAACTGTCGATCGGCTATTGTCAGATGTTATTTCAGTTCGGGAAATGCCCAACTTAAGGGCACATAAAATATATATCCGTCGACTTTTGGAGTATGCGAGCCCTGCCTGGTCTCCCCAGTTAATAATATTGACCACATTGAGTAAATTCAGACACGAGTCCCTACCGGGCATGAAAAATATCTTATGGCACACGTCTCAAACATCTGAAGCTTGACTCCATAGATTAAAAACTTAGATTAAAAACGGATTTAATCTAAACTTGTAAATTCTTCACAGCATACTCCAATTGGATCTTCCATTCTTTGAAATCAGCACTGTAAACACGAACAAGAGGTAACAGCTAAAGCTTGTCATCCCGAAATACAAACCAAATTATAGACACAATTTCTTTGCCATACAGGTTATTCCTCCGTAAATACCTTTAAGAGGTTACCTGTCATGGCAAACTCGACTGCTTTTCTGAAAACACCCGAGCACTTCACTTAGCAGTGGGGCTTTTACCATGAGGCTGGCTGTTAGTGGTCCTCGGACTTTTTCCAGACCTACTGTTTCCACAACAACTCTTACTATTAATATTATTTTCTTCCATGCAAGATCATGGATCACTGTTCGAGAGAAGATGTTGGGTTTCCTCAAAAGTAATAATGTAATTCTCGACGACCAATTCGACTTTATACCGAGGTAGGTCTTCTACTCA